>JAKNSH010206938.1:0-15677 GCA_027790015.1 Cymbopogon flexuosus | reverse complement strand
CACGCTCCTCCTGTTTGCCGAGTCCAGTTGCCTTGCCTTGCCTAGATGGCTGGCCGCCACTGGATGCTAGGATGTTTTTGAGGGGGAAGCAAGCACAGGATGATTGAATTTCCTTCCAATTGTCCTAGATTACGACAGCCGCGGAAGGAACATTTGAAACGCGACGGATTTGTTTTCTTCTAATTTGCAGCGCAGATGCTTGGCCAGTAGCCGGCGGCGGCACATGTCAGCTCTCCCCTTGTGCGATGGAACTGCCAACTCGCCGTGCTGGTCGGAATGCTCCGGATCGAGGCTTGCCGCCGCGCCCCTTATTGGGAGGGGAGCTGCCGTTTCCTGCCGATGGGAGAAGCCGGGGACCCTCTGCTTGCTGAGTGCAAAATCTCCTACCTTACGCAGGCACTCGAGGTTTGTTGGCGTAACTCAAATTGTTAGCAGCAGCATGTGTAGGACTGTATGTAATGTACTGATACGTCAATGTGTCTGATGCCTGTATGAGCAGACACTGAGAGATGCAATATGCTTAGAGCACTTCATTTTTGGGTTGCAATGGGAGTCCTTAGCAAATAGCAGTCGGTATCATCTTTCACTGGTGAAAAAGCTGTGTGATTCAGATACACCATACCACCCAACTCAGTTTCAAAGCCGAGCAGTATTACTCTCTACTAGAGGATGCATGTAAGCATGGTATTTCCTGATCAGGAACCAAATCATAGTTCCAAAGTGTGAATTCACTCTGTGCATTGCTCTATGCTTGCACATTATATGCATCTTATTTTTCACATTAGTTTCTTTGTTTGTTATTTCTGCATCTGTACACCTTTCACTAGCAAGATTCAGAACTACTCAATACTGGGTGTCTGCTTTCAGCATTTTGCAATTACGGGATCCCAGTAAATGTGCAATCTCAGTCAGTTCACTGTTAATTGTATGATTTCAGCCGTGGTCTAGTGCTCTAATTTTTCTTCTGTTATGCTTCTTCCAGCCTTCCTTCATCAAAGCTGCTGCTGTATTTGACATCTACACAAGTTACCATCTTCCAACTATGCCTTAGTGCATTTGAAACTAAGACTTTTCTTTTTATTTTAATGTATAGGAAGGTGCAATGGGCCATCAGAACTATGTCAGACGACAGTGGTGACCAGTCAAACGATAGCACTCGCCTTTTCAGTGCAGTTCGATCATTTTGGAACAAATTGTCTGGCAAGCTGAAGAAAGCAAGGAAAGGGTTACCGGTGAAGATCCTATTCTTTCTAATTGGATTCTACTGCGCTACCGCATTCGCAACCGTCATTGGGCAAACAGGTGACTGGGATATATTGTCAGCCGGACTTGCTGTTGCCATTGTGGAGGTTATTGGTGCGCTAATGTATAGGGCTTCCTTTGCATTGCTTGGTAGGATGAGGAACATGATTACCATATTTAATTACTGGAAAGCTGGGCTTACACTTGGGCTGTTCTTAGATTCATTCAAATATGAAGTGGATGAGTTTCTTGAATCATGTAACCCATTCAACTTTCAGATTAATATATTTACTAGCCTTTGGTAAATTCTCCCCCAGGTCCTGTCGCTATTTCTACCAATGGAAAATGTTGGTTTACCCAACATATTATTCACTTGTTGGTTTACCCAACATATTATTCACATTGTGTTTGTTTTGGTTTCCTTCCATTTGACCTGTCAGTTCTTTGCCACTTTTTTTTTCCCGACCACGCCAATGGCGTGTTTTTCATTAAGAAGAAAGGAGTTTTGATACAGCCACAAGTTAGAGAGTTCTTTACCACTATGATTCTCTAAGAAAGAAAATGGCATGGCTGATGAATTTTTCACTCACTGGTGAGCTACTGCAAGTTGTGTGCAAGAAGTTAAAACCTTAAACTAAACAGATCAGCATTTTGATTGTTCGAACTGCTACGCTAACAGAGAATATGCTTGCACCAACAAGAATGGATGCTTATGGTTTATGAACAAATTAATCAGCTGATAACGACACTCTGTGTTGACAGCTATGTTTTAGAAGAAAAACGATGGTATGCAGATTGCCACACGATGAAATGGATGCCTGAAACTGAGGCCATCCTTTTGCCGGACGCCTAAGCAAGTGATGGTGGTTGGATTGGATCCGGTGGTTTCTCTGCTGCAGGTCGCTGCAAGGTGCTGCAAAGCACAGTACAGACTACAGAACTGATGGTGGATGCGTGGACGCCTATCTGATTGTTTGTTGGACTTGTTGCTTGTGGTCTGAGGTCTCTATCTTTTATTGGCTCTCTTACCTTGGAGTGCCAAGCAAATAAAATCCAAAAGCAGCAGCCCAACAAATGGGGTCAACAATGGTCGGCGGCGGCCGCTCCGCATAGTTCCACAAGCCAAAGAAACCTCTCTGAGGAATGGCGACAAGGACGCTTCTCTGTCGCTCGATCGCGCCCTCCGGCGTCCTCCGTCTTCTCCGATGCGTGTACGTCCATGCATGCACTTCTCTTGTTCACCTGTTGTTGTTATCTCTGTCATGTCAGAATATACTAGCTAGGAGTATATACGAGAGAGAAACCATGCGTGTGTGTGTGTCTGAAACTCTGAAGATAAGGTGCTTGGCCGACAAGCGTCCGAGCTGTGTTCCATCTTGCTTGTCTTCCTCTTCTTCTTCTTCTCGTTCTAGCTCAGCTCGTTGTAGTTGTAGTGCTGCCATGTCAACAACGACCTTCCTTCTCTCGTCTGCAGTTTTTTCCTTGCACGTTGGACTAACTCCTGCTACCTAGCTAGCTAGCACATATATTAATTGTGCATTGTCCGCCACACCGATCTATATCCGAATCCATCCATCGGCCGAGAAGGAAGAAACCAATCGAGCAAGCACTTGTGTTTTGTAGAGAAGCGAGCACCAATGGCACCGGCGGCGGGCGGCCGGAACAGTGGTAGTAACAGCAAGATCAAGACGGTGGTGGTGCTGGTGCAGGAGAACCGGTCCTTCGACCACATGCTGGGGTGGATGAAGTCGCTGAACCAGGACATCGACGGCGTGACGGGCGTCGAGACCAACCACGTGGACGCGTCCGACCCGACCTCCCGTGCCGTCCGCTTCAGCGACGGCGCCGAGTACGTGGACCCGGACCCAGGCCACTCCATGCAGGCCATCTACGAGCAGGTGTACGGGACGCCGTTCGTCGACGCCGCTACAACGCCCATCACTCCGGCGGGCGTGGCGGCGCCGCCCATGTCCGGTTTCGCGCAGCAGGCGGAGAAGGAGAAGGCCGGCATGTCCACCACCGTCATGAGCGGGTTCCGGCCCGACGCCGTGCCCGTGTACCGCGAGCTGGTGAAGGAGTTCGCCGTGTGCGACCGGTGGTTCGCGTCGAACCCGGCGTCGACGCAGCCCAACCGGCTGTTCGTGCACTCCGCCACCTCCCACGGGCTCGTCAGCAACGACACCAAGACGCTGGTGGCGGGGCTCCCGCAGCGGACCATCTTCGACGCGCTCCACGACGAGGGCTTCTCCTTCGGCATCTACTACCAGTACCCGCCGTCGACGCTCTTCTACCGGAACCTCCGGCAGCTCAAGTACGCCGGCTGCTTCCACGGGTTCGACCTCGACTTCCGGCGACACTGCCGGGAAGGGAAGCTGCCGAGCTACGTCGTGGTGGAGCAGCGCTACTTCGACCTCGACATCCTCCCGGGGAACGACGACCACCCGTCCCACGACGTCGCCGAGGGCCAGCGGTTCGTCAAGGAGGTGTACGAGGCGCTGCGGTCGGGCCCACAGTGGGAGGAGACTCTCCTCGTCATCACCTACGACGAGCACGGCGGGTTCTACGACCACGTGCCCACGCCCGCCGGCGCCGGCGTCGTGCCCAGCCCCGACGGCATCGTCAGCGCCGCGCCTTTCTTCTTCGGCTTCGACCGCCTCGGCGTCCGCGTCCCGGCGCTGTTCGTGTCGCCGTGGATCGAGCCCGGGACCGTGCTGCACCGGCCGCCGTCGGGGCCGTACCCGACGTCGGAGTTCGAGCACTCCTCCATCCCGGCCACCGTCAAGAAGCTCTTCAACCTCAGGAGCTTCCTCACCAAGCGCGACGCCTGGGCTGGCACCTTCGACTGCGTTCTCACGCGCGACACGCCGCGCACCGACTGCCCACGTACGTCACTAGTAGTAGCAGCTAGTGTGTAGCTAGTGACAGACATGCATGACACACACTTACGAAGTTATGATGTGCGTGCGTGCAGTGACCCTGCCTGAGCCGGTGAAGCTGCGGCGCACGGCGGCGATGGAGGACGCCCCGCTGTCGGAGTTCCAGGAGGAGCTGGTGCAGCTCGCCGCGGTGCTCAACGGCGACCATACCAAGGACTCATACCCACACAAGCTCGTGGAGGGCATGACGGTTGCGGAGGCGGCCAGGTACTGCGTCGACGCTTTCAAGGCCTTCCGGGACGAGTGCGAAAAATGCAAGAAGCGCGGCGAGGACGGCTGCCACATCCCCACGGTGAAGCCGTCGCCGTCGTCGGGGAAGAGCAAGAGCAGCTTCGTTTCCAAGGCGCTGGCTTGCCTCTCCTGTGCCCGTCCCTCATGACCGCTCTGATGACTGATGATGCGTGGCATCAGAAATTTCCATTCAGGATTGGCCGTTGAGTAAGGGGCCCCTGTTGTTCTTGCAGTTGCAGGGGAGTAGGGAATCCAAGGAGCAAGACATAGCCTGATTGATAAGTTCGTGCGCTTTCGAATTTTACAGTCTGATACCTAAGTTGTGTAGATTGATTTGTGGTTATATGCATTTGTATTCCCCATTATTTATTGATAAATATTCTTATGCATAATAGAAAAGGTGGAGTAAATATAGCCCGCTGAAACACCATGTAACTAGTGTACCACGTTTTTTTTTTTTTTCTCGAGCATACTAACGTACCACTGTTGACCACGGTTTTTCAGCCTGCTTAAACACCGTGTACAATCAGCAATTTCACTGATCGATGTTTGCATGGAACATGGCAAAACAGAATTAGGAACAGCAAAGCATTGCGGGTTTGAGCGGGTGTGAAAACAAAACATGATGGACAAGTAGAAATTTGCTGGAAACAGAGGTGGTTCAAGTTAACATTACAATGTTACAAGTGATGTTACATACTAACAGAGGCAGTTCCTGAGCAACAATCTGCAATCATGAGTAGCATGCAGTACTAGGCATTCGAGAATCCTTTCGAGATTTTTTTTTAAAAAAAAAAACAGGTATTCTAGTGTAAACAGATAATGCTACTTTATTCTACTAGGAAATGTCAAACAAGTTATCAAGAGGCTGAAAGTGGGATTGGTCTCACCGCACCCTGTATGCGACGGAATGCAGTCTTGATCCGCTCCTTCAGAGTAGCATTTTCACATTCAACATCGCCACTCCTCCCATCCAACTGCGCCACATTTCCATCTACAGTTATGACAAATTTCCCTTCCTCTGCAACTTTGACATCACCGAAAACTGAAGTCATAAGAGCATATACCACCTTTAGAGCAACCTTTTCCGTCTCTTCTTTGGTCTTCATTGCTTCATCAACCGGAACAACTTTGGGACCTTCACGATCGATGTTCAGGATCAAAGCCACCACAGAATCGGACACCATGTCACTGATGGGATCGGATGACCATTGCAGTGTAACATAACTTTCAGAATCTAGGCGAACTGTCACTCTTTCATGCACAATCAATGCTGGAACACCAGATTCTTCTGTTGCTGACTCCACGCTCTCATATATTTGCTCCAGTCTGTACTTTATGACTTCAAAAGAACCAGAATAAGGGACTGCAATGCGCTGAGTAATGTTAGCTGTCGATAACTGTGTGAACACACGCAGATCTTCAGGAGCCATAATCTGATACGTGAATCCCTTCTTGACAAGTAAGCCACTGGAAGAGTCTCCACCTTCTGGTACTTTTTCTGCAAGCCTTCCAATAGTCTTGGCCATTTTCTCACTAGTGAAATACATCTCCACTGATTGGCAATTCTTGGGAGACACAATTTTCGTATTTGTACCATCAAACTGAGTAATAAGTTTCTGTTTAAGCCTTGACATTTCATTTGCTTCGCCATGTACAAGAATAATATTTGGTGGCCGAAGTTCATCCAAAAAGTTGCTTGTCTGAGGGAAATCGGCATGAGCTGAAAAAGAGATATAGTGGACCGACATATGAAGAGGAGCAGTGAGCCCATTAGCCAGCGTTACTTCTCTTGGCTCGTTGATAATAGTCTTCGCAAGGGTCCCCTCCACAACATAACCTGGGATAACACAAGCATTCTTCTTATCTGTGCACCACTTATCAAAAAGCTGCCTAGAGAGACCACTCTGGAGACCACTAGGACTAGCCATCACCACTGAAGGGCCGATGTCATGGAAGTTATCAATGCTGTTCAAAGACTCAATGTGCTTGAAATGGAAGGGATTGGATTGTGCAAACTGGTTTCGTATCCTTTCGTTCATGGAGTTTATGTATGTCTGGTAGACAGCCATGCACCTCTTGGCAAGAGGGGAGGCGTAATAGATAGGAATCTTATGGAGCTCTGGGTGTTTGGACCAATACTCATCGAGGATAAGTAACAGTTCTTGTGCTCTGCCAAGTGCAAATGCTGGGATAAGCACACGGCCCCCTTGTGAAATAGTATTGTGAATGACCTCAGTAAAGCGCTTCTCACGAACAATCCGGGGTTGATGTTGCTGTATACCATAGGTTGACTCAATAATGCAAATATCTGGGGAGAACTGTGGAAGCTCAGCAGCTCGTAGGTGGCGGTCTTCTTCACGGGAGTAGTCACCGGTGTAAAGAATGCGCACACCAGCTATATCTACCATAAACATCGCGGCACCAAGTACATGGCCAGCAGTGTAGCACCAGAAGCGTATCCCATTAACTTCCAATGTCTGGTGGAAATCTATAACCTGCAAAGCATTTTTAGATTAACAAAAACATGCACTGTCAGAATAAAGTAACCTTCTGACCAGCAGGAGCAGAATTCTGTATTTTCTTTAAAGAAGATAAATATATGACATTTGGAGGGGAGTGGGGAGGATGAGAATCTATTGTATAATATATTGTATCATAAGCAGTATCAATTATGATGGTTGTTTGGCATTCATTGCTGCAATAACATGATCACTTACAAGGGGTAAGACAGGTTCTACCATGAAGAGGCTGGATTAAACATAGAGGGATGAAACATAATTTCACTATGGAAAATCGTATATAAACCATAAATATATATTCCACTAGGCAACAAATTCGTCATCTTAAAAACACACATTGTCTCCCCTTTCTAATATAGCTTCCATGAATAAAAGAAAGTAAAATAAATATTTATCTGTTGTCAAGTCACTTCATCTAAACCATCATACCAAATGCACCACCCTGTTTCGGTGTTTCCTGATGCCGAAAGAGAAACACCTAAAATTTAATGCTGTAATATACCTCAATCTTCTCCATGGAGCGAGCAATGTCACTCTCATCATACAACATATCCTCCACGGATACTTTGCTGACTTTGACATAATCCGAAAGCAGCAGCTTGTAAATAGCCTTTGTGGCATGCGTCATAAACACCAGGCCCTTGAATGTAGTCTGCAGAAATTACTCGCCAATTCCTGGCAGCAAATAGCATCAAAACGACAATTTTGCAGCACTACCAGTGCAAATTCATAGGCATTACCTTCTCCAAGAAGTACGGCAGTGAGGCAGCGTGGTCCAAGTGAAAGCTGAAATGTTTAATTGAGTCAAGTCCACAGGCAGTCCTTAAACTTGCGCCATTGTGTCATCCCAGTCCTTGTACTCTCAAAATGCATTTTTATGTATCTATTATCATTGTTCGGATCTCAAAGCCGGTCCAAACAGGTCTGAACTCTCCACCCGTGACCGTGGGTGGACATGAGCATGGCCGGACCGGATTTCTATAACCGCACCACACTAAAAAACCATCGTGACCCCCACTCATCATCTGCCACGTCTCCGCCTCCATAGCATCTATCAATGGCATCATCGCCCACCATTTTGAGCTCCCCAATGGACACACGGTCAAGGAAGATGGACAAGGCTGCTAGTGTGCATGACGTCTTGTAGAAGGACTCCCCCTGGAACGACACTGAGAAGCTCTACATCATGGACCTAGCTGCCACCGCTGTGGTGGTGGGTGATGTGGAGTGCTAAGATAGCAAGTGGCCCCGAAACTAGCATGCCCAAGCCCGAAGCATCTGCATGGTCCAGCAACTCGACCGTACCCGCAATGCCTCGCTCAACACGACAAGGAGCAAGGAAAATGGTGGCCTAGGCCCAAATTGGTCTTTACTGTGTAACACAAGGCCCAAATTGACTGTGGAAGACAATGGTGCCTTAGCTGCAAGCCTGCAACAGAGGGAAGGGATCCACAGAGCAGCTTCTAACCTCCCAGCAATAGCACTTCGCACACGTCCACCTCCACCTAAATGGGTCAGTGACTGCCAAATCCATCTACACCCCTATGTGTGGGCTCTCTCCCATAATCTCATGGTGTCACTTGCCGCTAGAGGTCCTACCCAACGGGATCCATGTGGACCATGAGTGTCGACACCACCGATCCAGTGGCCGCCATGGGCTTCACTCTTTGATTGCAAGCATGTAGGAGAAGGAAAGTGACTGGTGCTAAATCCTAGAAAGAATTGTCTGTGTTCAGTCTTTGGGTTCTGTCTTTTGTTCATCTCTGTCTGAAGGACTGGACGTGGTAGGTCATTGTCTTTGCCCTGAGGGCATGTAACTAATAAGTCGTACTGAGATGGCTCTTGAGATGATACTCATGTTGCGCTCACAGTAGACAGGCTAGTGGCTTGAATCAGATTAGTTCTACTGTCCTAGTTTAAGTGTAGTTGCTTCTTTGCTCCTTTCTGTTTTTGTGTGACAAACTATGGAATTTCGATTCATGTGATGGAAATGGGGCCTTCCTCGCTTTGAAAAAAATGAACACAGGAGAACAACGAGAGGTAATGGCATATTTGTTCGTCCATGGTGGCAAGGCCATGTTAGCCAGCAGCTCATGTCGATACCTGATAGGACTATATCATCAAAAGTGATAACCAAACAGAGTTTTTGTGTACTGTGATTCTACCTTTCATAAGAGTTCAGGACCCGGATGACATATGCAGACAAGTCTAAGGACCGGTCGAGCACTTCAATTTTCTTTTAATTTCGCAAATTCGGCGCGTAGAGAGGCAGGGGGTGTGTCAAATCAAATCAAAAGATAAACGAGATTACTGTGTGATAAGAAGGACGTCTATGGTGGACGGGTCGATCTCGTCGAAGTAAGGCAGCGCCGCCATGCCGGAGTAAGCCGGGTGGATACCGCAGTCGAACTAGCCGCATCACAAAGAGAGTAGCAATCATCAGCTGCAGTAATGGGGAATCGAAAACAGGTAGGATTTGCAAGGGGAGAGGGAGGAATGATGGATGAGGTGCTTACGAGGACGGTGCGGCCCTTGAAGGTCATGTGGACGCAAGAGCGGCCGACCTCGCTGCCGGCGCCCAGCGGCGTGATGACCATCTGGTCTCCCTCCCGTCCGCTGGAGGCCGGGCGCTTCCCCGCCGGCGGCACGCCGCTCGGCGCCGCAGCGGATGACGCCATGGGTTTCACCTTTCTTCTCGTTTCTTTCTCCGAGTGGCAGTAGCACTGGACAGCACACAACGAGAGTGAGAGTTCGACTCAACTAGTCAACTACTCACTCTGTTTCAATTATAAGATATGTTGATTTTTTAGATACATATTTTTATGGTACACTTAAATGTAAATTATATTTAAATAAATTAATAGTAAAAGTAATGTATCTAAAAAATCAAAACATCTTATAATTTAGAATGGATAAAATAAAAGTACAGAAAATATCCATCCGAAAAAATCAGACCGCAATGATAATAACAGAAAATATTCATCTGAAAAAAAAAATAGACCACAATGATAGTACTTGAAAGAACTCAGGACCTTATGTCATAGCTTATACAGTACACTATACAGTAGATAGAAGAAAGCCACCTCTATTCATAAAATGAGATGCTTTCAAACAAAGCAAAGAAGAGAGGAAGAAGCTAATTTTACCTTTTGTACGAAATGTAACGAGGCATGTATGCTCAAGTGCATTAATTTAAATTGCAAAACTTAGCATATTTTTATCTGTCGTATAAGCCTTCCTTGGTGTATCATTATCTGACGTAATAAGATCCTTTCAGGCGAGCAAACGATTTTGATAATTTGATCATTGTTTTTATATGTAATCTCATCTGCATAAATTTACAGTACGAAACCTTATGGTATCCCTATCTATTGTATAAGCCTTCCTTGGAGATATACCCGACGCCACATTTCTAACAACCAACAACCACTTCAGAAGATTGATGAAACATGTCGAATCAGAACTTGGAACACCACCCCGAAGTATTTCAAATTTGGGTATGAAAAAGAAACAGGACAGATAAGTAGAACTTCAATGAAAATCAGTTAGTTGATGTTACAATGTTACAACCGTTACGGTGGCAATCCCAGAGCAACAATCCTCTTGAGTAGCTTGCAGTACAATGCAATTGGGCATTCTTTTCAAAAAAGAACTGCTATCCTATCCTAGTCCAGACAGATAATCTTACAATGAAAAACTAGGAAATGTCAAACAAGTTTAAACATTGCCCTCCGATTAAGAGGCTGAAAGCAGGATTGGTCTCACAGCACTCTGTATGCGACGGAATGCAGTCTTGATCCGTTCCTTCAGTGTAGCATTTTCACATTCAACATCGCCACTCCTCCCATCCAAGTGTGCCACATTTCCATCTACAGTTATGACAAATTTCCCTTCCTCTGCAACTTTAACATCACCGAAAAGTGACGCCATAAGAGCATACACCACCTTTTGAGCAACCTTTTCCGTCTCTTCTTTCGTCTTCACTGCTTCTTCAACCGGAACAACTTTTGGACCTTCACGACCAATGTTCAAGATCATAGCCACCACAGAATCAGACACCATGTCACTGATGGGATCGGATGACCACTGCAGTGTAACATAACTTTCTGAATCTAGGCGCACCGTCACTCTTTCATGCACGATCAATGCTGGAACATCAGATTCTTCTGTTGCTGACTCGACGCTCTCGTATATTTGCTTCAGTCTGTACTTTATTACTTCAAAAGAACCAGAGTAAGGGACTGCGATGCGCTGAGTGATGTTAGCTGTAGATAACTGTGTGAACACACGGAGATCTTCAGGAGCCATAATCTGATAAGTGAATCCCTTCTTCACAAGCAAGCCACCGGAAGACTCTCCACCTTCTGGTACTTTTTCTGCCAGCCGGCCAATAGTCTTGGCCATTTTCTCACAAGTGAAATACATCTCCACAGATTGACAATTCTTGGGAGACACAATTTTTGTATTTGTTCCATCAAATTGGGTAATAAGTTTCTGTTTAAGCCTTGACATTTCATTTGCTTCTCCGTGCACAAGAATAATATTTGGTGGCCGAAGTTCATCCAAAAAGTTGCTTGTCTGAGGGAAATCAGCATGAGCAGAAAAAGAGATATAGTGGACCGACATATGAAGAGGAGCAGTGAGCCCATTAGCTAGTGTCACTTCTCTTGGCTCATTGATAATGGTCTTAGCAAGGGTCCCCTCCACAACATAACCTGGGATAACACAGGCATTCTTCTTATCTGTGCACCACTTATCAAACAGCTGTCTAGAGAGACCACTCTGAAGACCACCTGGACTAGCCATCACCACTGAAGGACCCACATCATGAAAGTTATCAATGCTGTTCAAGGACTCGATATGCTTGAAATGGAAGGGATTGGACTGTGCAAACTGGTTCCGTATCCTTTCATTCATGGAGTTTATGTATGTCTGGTAGACAGCCATGCACCTCTTGGCAAGAGGGGAGGCGTAATAGATAGGAATCTTATGGAGCTCTGGGTGTTTGGACCAGTACTCATCGAGGATAAGTAACAGTTCCTGTGCTCTGCCAAGAGCAAATGCTGGGATAAGCACACGACCCCCTTGTGAAACAGTATTGTGAATGACCTCAGTAAATCGCTTCTCACGAACAATCCGGGGTTGATGTTGCTGTACACCATAGGTAGACTCAATAATGCAAATGTCTGGGGAGAACTGTGGGAGCTCAGCAGCTCGTAGGTGGCGGTCTTCTTCACGGGAGTAGTCACCAGTGTAAAGAATGCGCACCCCAGCAATATCCACCATGAACATGGCGGCACCAAGTACATGGCCAGCAGTGTAGCACCAGAAACGTATCCCATTAACTTCCAATGTCTGGTGGAAATCTATAACCTGCACAAGACAACTTTCTGGTTAATAAAAATATGCAGTCGCTGGATTAAAAAAAATAGCCTTTCAAACATGTTCAGAATTCTGCATTTTCTTTAAAGAAGAAAAAAAAAGATGCCGCTTAGGGAAGGAAATTGTACGTTTCACTGAGCAGCGCATCATGAGCAGTACATGTTATAAGGACTGTTTATCATTCATGGTTGCATTTAAAAGGTGTAAAACAGATGAAATATAATTTCACTATGGAAAATCAAATATATGCTAAACATATAGGCAACATCTTCATCATCTTAAAGAACACCACACACAGCATCTCCCGTGTATAATATAGCCCTGTCCTAAATAAAAGGATGTAACAATTTATCTGTCGGCAAGTTGCTATCTAAAATCAACATGCCAAACACCAGTAGCAAATATACATGTATGTAAGCAACACTGTTTCCGGCACTGCAAAGCCAAACAGGTAAAAGGTACAGTAATAAGGATGTAACATACCTCGATTTTATCCATGGAGCGAGCAATGTCATTCTCATCATACAACATATCCTCCACGGACACTTTGCTGACTTTGACATAATCCGAGAGAAGCAGCTTGTAAATAGCCTTTGTGGCGTGGGTCATAAACACCCTGCCCTTGAACGTAGTCTGCAGAAATTACCTGGCAGATTTGAGCACCAAATAGCACCGCAACAACAATCAAGCAGCATCAATAGCGCAAATGCGCAAGCATTACCTTCTCCAGGAAGTACGGCAGTGAGGCGGCATGGTCCAAGTGAAAGCTGCAATTTTTTATTAATCCCGCGAATTAGGCATGCGTAGAGGCAAGTGGGTGTCGGATCGAAAGAGAAAGGAGCTTACTGGGTGATGAGGAGAACGTCTATGGTGGACGGATCGATCTCGTCGAAGTATGGCAGCGCCGCCATGCCGGAGTATGCCGGGTGGATGCCGCAATCGAACTAGCCGCATCACAAAGAGAGGAGCTTTCATCAGATGCAGCAGTTGGGAATCGAAAACGGGAGTGAGGGAGAATGATGGATGAGGTGCTTACGAGGACGGTGCGGCCCTTGAAGGTCATGTGGACGCAGGAGCGGCCGACCTCGCTGCCGGCGCCCAGCGGCGTGATGACCATCTGATCTCCCTCCCGTCCGCTGGAGGCTGGGCGCTTCCCAGCCGGTGGCGCGCCGCTCGGCGCCGCGGCGGAGGACGCCATGGTTGAATCAGCGAGGGGGTTAGGGTTCTGTCCGTGGTGCGGCGGCGCGGCGGCCGGCGGACTCGTAGACTAGCACCCTCCTCCCTGGGCCCTGGCCCGACCGATCAGGAATTCAGTATCCAGCCAGCCCAGCTCTTCTTGGAATTTCTCTTTTTCTGGGGTTTCACTGTTATTAGTTGTAGTGGTAGCGCTGAAATGTTTTTTTTTATTATAGAATGACTACAACGCAGATGTCTATCATATGCACGCACTCATTGCGACCGTAGACACCCACAACACGCAATCACACTGTTAAAATATACAAGTACAATGTTCATAACTTATATTGGAAGAAAAATGTAATGTTCATATTTTCTTTGTATTGAACTGCGATGATATTTTCTTTGTATCATTAAAATGTAATGTTTCAAACAAGAAAGCAAACGGGATGTAAGTTGATTTTGATGTATGACTGCCATGTTTTGTTTGAGAGTAAGTACTGCAAAACAAATGTGAATGATTTACAATGTGAAACAGAGCAGGTAGAATGTTGTAGATTTTTTTGCCATATATAGTTTTCATATGAACTTTATCTCCACCCAAACTTATCTAAAAAGTAATGTTTTTGTAAATAACTAATGTTATGCAAAAAAAAAACCCGCTGATTCAAACTGTGCTAGGTAATATTCCACGAAAGAAATGGCAAAATTTAAATTTGAGTAGAATGCACCCAGGGTACCTAAACTATTGGCCTCCTCCCATCTGGGTACTCGATAAAGGTCTAAAAGCTGACACGTCACGATCAATTTTTCAAAAAACCCCTATCTCTTTTATCGTTCTCGCAACTAACTCCTTCTCCTTCTTGAACTTTAGAGCAACTTCAACGATTTTGCAAATGGGTTTTGTATTCTTGTTTTTGCAAAAAAGTCTACAAATCTCATATCCAACGGTTTGGCAAATGGGCTTTGCATTTTTGTTAACTTGGCAAAATCCTGGGATGGATTGGCATATATGCAAACTCGCGATGGGCTTGGCATTTCCGTCTCGCGTGCTACTCCAACGCGCGCTCTTCTCTCCTGCGCCGCCGGGTTTCCTTTTTTGGATTTTGGCAAGTCAATTTTGCCAAACCATTGGAGATAAACTTTTTTTCTCCTCCCCATATTGATTTAAGAGTTGGCAAACTCCACATATTTTGCCAAACAAAAAATGCAAAACCGTTAGAGTTGAATGGATGGAAAACAACTTTAGACCGATGTTGTTTGGAGCCCGAAGAGTTAAAGCGGTATAAAGTTAGTGGTTAAATTTGAGGATGGGATGTAAACGGGCCCTTATAAAGAATGTTTTGTTTCTTTTGTTCAAGCAGCTAAGCAGCTAAAGAATGCTTGGGCATAAGTGAAGTTTAAAAGTTAAGTTATACTTTAGTTGTTTTCTATTTGTCTAGGATGTTTTTTTGTTGTTGTTATATGGTATGACGTCTCACTTTTTTTTTTTTTATAATCGTCCTCACATAAATTTCTGTGTGGACCGATTACCATCCATGCTTATGCGCCCAACTTGTTGCCATCCTCTACACCAGCGAAAATACTGACTTGGCTTGGTTATAAGACAATCATTACACTTGCCCTGCAAATAGTCCTTTGGGTTTGATTGTTTGAACATCTCGATGAGCCAGTTGATTTCGGTTGTTTCAATAGTATTCTGTGAGAGAGAATAAGTTGAAATTAGAATTTTTGGTTTCGTTTCTATATTCTCCCTCCTTTTGTGTCTTGCATATTTCTTTTCCTTTCTTAATTAAGTTTGAGGTTTTCATTGCAAAAAATGGGCCCAAGAAGATTTCTCACTAAGAGAGATCATTTCTAGTGGAAAAATAATTTGAACTAGTTTCCAAAAAATAATTTGAGAACCTGCTCTTTTTGAAATTAGTTTTATATGGTTAAAAAAAACTCATGGCAGATGAGGGTATCCCGTACTACAGGAGGCAGCCAACAACATACAGTATTCTGCGGCGGAGCAGTCTGTAGTAAAGAAGAGTGACAAACACAAGCATGCATGCACAGAGAGCAGACTGTAGTGACAAACACAGGAAAATTCCACTAAATTTCACTGTGCAAAAAGAATATGCAAAAAGAAGATTCTTTGTTACATTCAAATACCAGCAGAGTACTAAATATAGATGAAATCAAAAAC
>JAKNSH010206731.1:0-10963 GCA_027790015.1 Cymbopogon flexuosus | reverse complement strand
CTATCTGGCCGGATTAGTGGTAGTACACTGGGGGGAAGTGACAGTCTCTTTGGTGGTTGCATAATCCATATCCCATCGGTAGGACAGTAGGAATAGTGCGCCAAGGTTAAGCATCCTCTGTGGTGTCTCTTTTCCTTAGGTGGCCCCAATTAGAACAATATTTACACAGCTTACCATAGGTTGGGAGAAGACTGTTCGAGTAATCCTTGGGTAGTAGCTTGGGTAGTAGCCCTTGGGTAGTAGCTAGAACAATATTCTTGCTATCTTGTTTTGCAGCCCTTGGGTAGTAGCTAGACAGGGTTAGTCTTTTGCACGCTTTCTCTTTGCAAATAAATAAATAACGATACTCTAGAATATCTCCCGGGTGAAGTGCTCACTGATATCCGTGCGCTTGCGGATTATTTCTCTATGTGCGTAACTAATGTCAACAGTGGGTTACATGTTAATTTGAATAAATCATTCTTGGTTCCAATTAACATGAGCAGTGACAGAGCCACTCATCTGGCTAGTACCTTTGGCTGCCAAGTGGGTAGCATGCCTTTCACATACATGGAATTACCACTGGGCACACCAAGCATCACTGATCTGGCACCCCTCAACTGTAGGGTTGAAAAAAGATTAAATGGCAATAGCAGAATGCTTTGCTACAATGGAAGGTTGATTCTAGTCAATTCGGTTTTTTCTGCTCTACCCACATTCTACATGTGTTGTCTCAAGCTCCCACCTAAAATCATTCAACAGATTGATAGAGCTAAAAAAGCATGCCTATGGAATAAAGGTGACTTAAATTACAGAGGTAAAGCACTTGTTGCTTGGGAAGAAGCTTGTAGACCCAAAAATAAGGGAGGACTTGGCATTATAGACATTGAAAGGCAAAATGATGCACTATTGATCAAACACCTAGACAAGTTTTATAATAAAGCAGATATTCCATGGGTAACCTTAACTTGGAGCAGATTCTATTCCAACCCCAACACCCCCCTCAAGGAAGAGCACCAGTTGGGTCTTTTTAGTGGAAGGAGATAATGAAGTTATACCCAAAATTCCAAGGAATGGATATCTGTAAACCCAATAAGGGTGATTCAGTTCTTCTCTAGTCAGATGTCTGGGTAGATCAACCCTTGAAGGACAAGTATCCCCAATTATTCTCTTTTGCTAGAAAACCAAAATGCTCCATCAGGTTCATGCTTAATAGTCAGTTTGACAGGGTCTTCACCCTTACCCTCTCCAACTTAGCAATTTCACAATATGCAGAGCTCGAAATCGCCCTAGAATCATTTCAGTGGAGGGATGATGTTGAGGACAGTTGGTCTTATGCTTGGGGCCCCAGTAAGTTCAGCAGCAAGAGAGCCTATATGGCCATGAGTTCATATCCTGACGCCTCACCACTTTATGAATGGCTGTGGGCAGCTAGTAATCCAGGCAATCACAAATTCTTCTTCTGGCTTTTGCTTAGAGACAGGCTGAACATCAGAAACATGCTAAAGAGAAAGAACATGCATTTGCCTGCCTATACTTGTGTCCTTTGTGATGACAGTGTAGAAGAACACTACTTTCACATTTTCTTTGAATGCAGATTCAGTCAGGAATGCTGGGCTCAACTTACAATCACTTGGGACTTTGGACTAAATCCACTAATTATGATACTCAAGGCCAGAGATGACTTCAACAGTATCATATTCAGAGAAATTCTTATTTCTTTGGTGCATCAGAAACAAAATCATTTTCGACAATGGAGATAGAAATGTGAGCCAATGGAAACTACACTTCTTGCAAGAGATCAATCTGGTTTGCCTTAAAGCCAAACCAGTGAAAAGCAACCTTATTAGTGCTTGGAGAGATAGCATTACTTGAGTTCTTTTTTCATTTCCCTTTCAGCCTAAAGGCCTTGTATTCCAAACTTTGTATTTCCATTCTTTCATTTAATTGAAAAAAGGGTAGGGGGCTCCCCTGTCATTCATTCAAAAAAGATGATAGTTTCTTTTGCATTTACAATTTAATCAATCTTTTGCATACCAGCGATGGTTCAGTTCGCATTTATCACATCTTTTGGATGCCACATTACCAGTGATGGTTCAGTTAGCATTTATTGATCAAGAGGAATGAGCATGCATGTTCGTTTGGAGCTGTAGTGGGTTTTATATATTAACGTTTGCAGGTTTGGAAATAAAGAGCCAACGCCGACTAATCTGTGGTGAGAATTCTTGTAGTGGGTAGAGTGAGCTGCGGGACCTCCTGATGATGTGGCTTCATGAGATCGCAGAGAAATATGTTTGTTGGGTTTATTTTTATAGGAGTTATAGATATATAAACGGCCTAGAGGAAATCTACTAGAGACAAAGATATGGAAAAAATGGATTCTAAAAAGAGATTCTAACACCAAATTTTTTCATCAATTTGCTAATGGTAGGAGAAGAAAAATCACAATAGCTTTTCTAGAATCCAAGAAAGAGGAGATCAGAGGACAAAGGGATATTGATGACCACAATGTTGCATACAACAAATCACTCTTTGGGACAAGTGAACTCTGCCATATAAATTTGGATGAGGGGTTTTGACCTCTGAAGATCTCTAGCAGGGTCAGGGAGTATATTGTCAAGAAATTTGAGATTCTTTTTTTGTCAGGAAATTTGAGATTCATGAAAGTGAACTCAGTCCCTAGGCCAATCGTTTTAGGGTCTCCTCCCAAACTTTTTGGAAAACCATAAAAGAATGTTATCTCTATCTTTGACGATTTTCATAAGGGCCATAGTTCCTGAGCTCAAGGAGCCAGCATTATCAAACATTATCAAAGTGGCTGACCAATACTCTAACTAATAGATCGACTCTTGTTACAAAAAGAATCATTGGGCCAAACTAGACTGATTTCATTAAAGGTAGAAATATCTTAGAAGGAGTAGTCATTCTACATGATGCTCTTCATGAGCTAAGAAGAGATCAAAGGTTCAAGAGTTGATCCTTGAGATAGATGTTGAGACAAAGTTTATGATATGGTGATGGTAGTTTCTACAACATGTTATGTTTGATAGAATTTTCCATCTTCTTTGGGTAAAATTGGTGATGGACACTACTAGAAGGGGTAAATTTTGCGTTCATGTGAATGGAGAGAGAAGCAATTGCTCAGTACTTATAGGCTTGTTCTTCAATATTGTGGCCGATGTGTTGGGGGTTATTGTCGATACGAGACCCACAAGGAAGGAAGAAGTTCTAGTCTGACTAGGATTTCTCACATGTAATTCTAGTAGCATTGCTATCATGTAATCCTATTAGAACTTCTATATTGTAAATAACTAGGACTTTTGCCTCCTAAATTATATAATGGAGGGCAGGGCTCCCTACTGGATTAGTACCTCAACAGACCTGAACAGACCTCATGGTCTAAACCTTAAGCGCAGGGTGCAACGTATTATCCACCAAGACTAGACGTAGAGACGCCAACGTTATTCTGGCGGACTTTTTTTAGAAAAGGGAATATATTAATATCCCAGCTTCTGCATCGACTAATGCATATAGCTGTTCCTTATTACAACCAGCCACACAAAGGTCCAAGCAATCTCAAAAACAAAGTCTTGAAGCAAAACAAAAGATGGCAAAAGTTTTAAGTGCAACATTTAACAAGTAATTCTATTTCTGAAACGCCACCCGTTTCTTGCAAACACCTCCATCGCGGTGATCTCAATCAGCCTGCATCCCATCTTCATTATTTGGCCATCCTCCTTTTGTAGTAAGGACCAGAAGCTGGTCTAGTACATCCCCCTAAAGATAACCTGCAAATAAGATGGTGTTGTGATCCTGTCAAAGACCGCTTCATTTCGGGTTAACCAAATTGCCCAACACATCGAGTTCTGCACATGTCGAAGCCCTAGGGTCATTGTGTCTACGTTTACCATCGAGTTCTTCACATGTCGAAGCCCTAGGGTCACATTAAGGGGATGTTGGATTACCTTGATCCCAGGGCATGACTTACATTCAATATAGTTGCAAAAAAATGACTTACATTCAATATGTTGATGACACTATTATAATGATTGATGGGTCAGTTCAGTCCACTAGGATTCTGAAACTCATTCTCCATTGTTTTGAATGGTTAACTAGCCTTAAGATTAAATTTCATAAGAGTGAAATTTGTCTTTGGAATGTTCCAACAAAAGAAGAGAAAAAGCAAATATGCTGAATTGTGCTCTTGGTTCTTTTACGTCTAAAGTATGTAGGTATTCCTACCAGTGATAGACACTTGGGCAAGGGGCCTTTTCACCAATTCTCCAAAAAACGATGAATATAGACTTGATCTCTAGAGAGCAAAACATCCCACTTCCAGAGGGAAACAAATACTCACCAACTCTTGTCTAGAAGTATCCCCATTACTACATGAGTTTTTACTAGCTAGTTATTGATGGCTTACATATGGATAATATCAAATAAAACTTCCTCTAGCAAGGAGCTGAGGAAAAATTTATATATCACATGGCCAAGTGGGAGATGGTTAGTAGGCTTAAAGACCAAAAGTTAGTCTTGGCAACATTAACACCAAAACTATGAATGACTGGTTGTTGGTCAAGTGATGATTTTTGGAAAATCCACCAAGAACCAGATGAGTTGTGGTTCAAGTTGATTAAGGCCAAATATCTAGATGGACGTATTTTTTTGTGTATTCAGGCTAAAAGGTAGCTCTCCTAGTTTTGGCAAGGTTTACACAAAATTAAGAAATTATTCAAATGGGGGGCTAATGTACCTTTGTGTCAGTATAGTGCCAGGTATGCCATGGATAGGTTGGCAAGTGGGGGAAGCTCCAGCTACAAAAAGGGAACCGTGCAGGGCAAGGAGGCCATCGAAGAATTATTCAGAATCCAAATTACCTTTACCAGTACCCTTAATTAGTTACTATTCATCTTCCCCAATTCTCCTTCCGCTATACTCGGTTCCTCCCTCGATTCCTCTACTTTTAGATCTCCCCTTTCCTGAGATCTTGTATCCCTACTACCTTGATTCGAGTTACAAGTGAACCAATCCAGTTGTGTTGCTAACAAGGGGAATGTCAGTATACTGCCAGGTGGGCCACGGACAGGTTGGCAAGTGGGGGAGGCTCCAGCTAAAAAAGGAAACCGTGCAGGTCAAGGAGGCCATCGAAGAATTATCCAGAATACAAATTACCTTTACCTGTACCCTTAGTTAGTTACTGTTCATCTTCTCCAATTTTCCTTCCCCTATACCCGGTAACTCCCTCGATTCCTTTGCTTCTAGATCTCCCCTTTCCTGAGATCTTGTATCCCTGCTACCTTGATTCGAGTTATCAGTAAACCAATCCAGTTGTGTTGCTAACAATTGGTATCAGAGACAGATCAATCGATTCTCAGTATCCATCACCATGAGTCCCCTCGAAGTTCCGATCCTCCTTGACGAACTCCGCAAACTGAACAGGAAGTTGGACGAGTCAGCTGCTCGCTGGGACCGGCGCTTCACCGGGCCATAGCAGCTCGTAGGCGCTCGCTCTCCCTCCAGCTGCAACGACGACCCGGTGCCACCCCCGTGGACGAGCTCATCAACTCCGCCATCCTCGTCGTCCATGAGCCCGCTCCCGTGCTTGTCGCCGCCTATGCCGTCCCCGAACCGCCGCTCGACGCTGGCACGAAGCTTGTTCGGTGCGGCCCCGTCGACATCGAGTACATCTATGCGCCCAACACCGCCTCCTTCGACTCTGCACCCGACGCCACCACCATCGAGTACACCTCCACCGCCGTCCCTGCAGAGTACCCGCTCCAGATCCAGGAGCGTGAGAAATTTGGGAAGGAACCGGAGGTGGTGGAGATGGACGAGAAGGTCCTATCCGTCGGCAGCGAGGTGCTCAAGGCTATCGTCTCTACGCTCGACCGCAACTCCCCTACCGGCGCTGCACGCCACTCACCTTCATCAACACGCGTCTTCCTCGGGGATTCAGGCCCGTGCGAGAGGACCGGCGCCTACCACCTGTCGCTCGACCGCCTCAGCCTCCTTCC
This sequence comes from Cymbopogon flexuosus, assembly GCA_027790015.1. Classification (NCBI taxonomy): domain Eukaryota; kingdom Viridiplantae; phylum Streptophyta; class Magnoliopsida; order Poales; family Poaceae; genus Cymbopogon; species Cymbopogon flexuosus. The sequence continues at coordinate 4,970 of JAKNSH010206731.1, read as the reverse complement.
CGATGCACTCCTCCGCGACATCATCTCCCGCCTGCCTCTCAAGGATGCCATGCCGACGGCGCTACTGTCCCGCCACTGGAGGCCTCATTGCGCTGCCTCGTCTACGTCGCCGGTGTTCGCCATCTTGATCGAGAGCGGCCTCAACTCCACCAACCCCGACGCATCGGCCTGCATCACACCCGTGCCCACTATTTCCGTCGTCGCGTACACCTCGGTCACGGAGAACGTACCCGTGGAGAATTTCGTAGATCCACCCCCAAGCTTCCTCTTCGCTGACTCGCTGAGCTCCGCAACGAGCGTGCCCTGGAGGTGCGGTGTGCTCCTCCATGTCACCATCCGTGGTGTCTACCTCCGCGTCCACCTCGACCTTGGCGTCGTCGACCGCGACGAGCTCCTCCCCATCCACAACGGCTTTGACGACCGTGGCATGCACCTCCGCGGTGACGTGGACGGCCTCCATGACTCCTGATTCGAGGCCACCATCCTCGACTTCGAGCCCGCAGGCGGCCCCGTACTCGTCCTATTCAGCAAGCCCCATGAGATCGCCTCCGCCGCCACCGTCTTCGTCTACAGCCTCTTCCTCGCTTCCATCCCCGACTCCGGCAGTGGCGACTTCCATGGGTTCTGTTGGGGGAACAACAAGTGTTGGCTACCCCGCGTATGCCGAGTAGACGCAATGCCGGTCCGTGGTGCGCTTTAAGGAGTCCCGATAGCCCGGTTTAACCCTATTGGCACCATGCGGCCGCTATCGGTGCCGATAGGGTCGGACTCGTGCTGGAAGGGCTGCGCTGGGATACAGAAGCTAGCATGGCTAAGCAGATACCAACACCACGCTATTGGTATTATTTGGCTCGGTTCGGTGCCAATAGGACGTGGGTTATGCCGACATGGCGTATCTCGGTGTCGGACGCATCAAGGTGCGAGAGTTAGCGAGACCAGGCGGAGACCGACACCTCCCTATCGGTGTCGATAAGACGTGGTTTATGCCGATAGGGTCTACCTCGGTGTAGCTCAGCGATAGAGCCGTGCTATTGGCAATATGTTGATCTTTGGTGGAGTCAACCTATGTGAATGCAGGACCGATGTCGCGCGTGGTGCCGGATGGACCGAGAGGAGGCGACAGCGGCACGTGGGGGCTCAGCTTGTGTCGGTGGTTGCGCCGGCCAGGCACACTTTATGGGGAAAAGACAGAGTTGCCCCATGAGAAAAGCAGGGCCGGAGTCCTTATGTCCGTACCGGTAGGCAAGGCCATAACAAAAACGTGTATGGCCTACGGGCGTGTATAAATAGACCCCTCTGGGGTTTGTAAAGAGAACAAGCAATGAATAAATGAGCATTTACCCTTGTCTGTTTGTTCGTTGTGCCTATTCTTTACATACGGGGTCTCGCCTATTCGGGCGAGACCAACAGGTTCGCCCATATATCCACCACCGATGGCACCTCGTGCCTGGGGACCTCGTCGACGTTGTGGGCGACTCCGGCTAGGAGGACTACAGTGACGAGACGCCGGGTGCCACCAGACTCCTCGGCGGCGGCCACCTCGCCAGCGAACAGCCCCGCCTCGCATTCCGTGGATCCTCCTATTCCCCGCGCACCAGAGACGCCGCTTCCACCACCGCCAAGGTCAACTCGTCCCCAACTGATGCCATGGAGCGGTCCATGTCGGTCGAACCACTCCTCAAACTCCTCACCGTCGACCTCTCAACGGCTTCCCCAATCCCTGCACAGGCACTAGATGCATCCTCGCTGGACCTGGCTGCTGCTTGGAGCAAGACATGTGCTCCCTCCGTTCAAGCAGTGCAGCCTGCAGCAATCATCTCGCTGCCGCGCGCCAAGTGTTCGACGCAAGTCTGCAACAGTTTGGACTGCAGGTTATCAGCACCTACAGTTGTGAGAATTCTTGGGAAGCTTGACGAAATGATCAAGAGGTACATCACCGACTTCACCCATGCATATTCCATTGGTGTTGACATGTTCTATTTGGCATCTGGGATACATGGTATTCGGAGGGTGTTTGGGACATGGATTAGTCAGTGTCGGGTACAATTCTGGCCATTGTCAGTTCTATTGATTGTCAAAGCGCCATGGACGCCATTTATGTTGCTTGAGATGAAGGGTGATGCAATCCATCCCAGGCCTCGTCCTTGGCCATTTTTCTGTGGTTTTGCAGCACCTGTGCAGAGTTACAAGAAGCTTGTCCCACACTATCCTTGGATGTCATTGGATCCAGACCCTTGGAGCAACTTTCAATGCTACTACAGTCACAAGTTTGATTCATTACAGCATGCATTGCTTCTACTGCGCAATAGTGGGAGAATTCAGAGAAAATGCTCTTTGAGTGGTTTGTCAAGCTTGATTCACAAGTTCTCATTTGGTGATTTCACTAATTCCGGTGGTTCCATCTTGATCCATGCACCGGCGGTGTTGGTGAGGAGCTGTGATGAGAATATGGCGAACTTGAGGCTTTTGTTCCCATCGGATTGGTTTGAAAAACACCCTTGGCCGCCACCACATATGCAAGTTCAGTTAGGGTATAGCAGTGTTGATGTTCGTTCAGTTCCATGGTCATCTTTCTCCTTGGGCAATTGTTCTATGAGTCAGGATATTTGTTGGAAACCATCATGGCCATCTTTCAACATGGTGACGAGGTGCTCTCCACTACTACAGAAAAATTAACCGTGGCGGGCAAAGGCGTCCGCCGCGGTGATAAGGTTGAAAATCTTTTATCCGCGGTGGGCGCCGTAATTTGCCCGCCACGGTTAATAGCATTTACCGCGGCGGGCGGTAAGGAAGACCGCATCCGTTAATGACTTTAACCGCGTCGGGCGCCCGCCGCGGAAAATGGAGATTAACCGCGGCGGGCAAGTTACGTGGCCTGCCGCGGTACAAGATTAACCGCGCCGGGCAGAAGATGCGCCCGCCGCGGGCTGCTACAGTGCGCCGTCTTGCAAAACAAATTCTGTAGTAGTGCTCTGAGTTGTTGCGGTGGCCGCCTTTGGAAGCCCTCATTGCTTTTAGTCTTTTACAGCTTGGTAAACACATCAGCCGACAGAGCTTCAATCGTGTAAACTTCTGGCAAGATGCTCAAGCCCAGGCTCCGAATGGTGTCGTCTAAAAAAAAAAAGATGCTCAAGCCCAGGCTCCCAAGAACATTGTGCTCATGATGGTTGAGAGGAACAGCGTGCAGTGAGCACTGGAGCCGCTGAGAGGATTGCTGAGCGGGCGCATTCCTTCTTCCTGGAAAATGCAATTTCTAAAAGGCGCCAGAAGTGGGTTGATCAGTTAGCTGAAACTACTTGTCAGTCTTCTACTGTGGTATTCAACCTCAAGATGCAGTTTCTGCTCTCAGGAGTCTTGGTAATGGACCTCGTGACCATTGTTGCTACATCATACACGCGGCTTGGGGGCAAGCCGCAATTCAAGGAGAGGGGAATGTCAGTATATTGCCAGGTGGGCCATGGACAGGTTGGCAAGTGGGGGAGGCTCCAGCTACAAAAAGGGAACCGTGCAGGGCAATGAGGCCATCGAAAAATTATTCAGAATCCAAATTACCTTTACCTGTACCCTTAATTAGTTACTGTTCATCTTCCAAAATTCTCCTTCCCCTGTGCCCGGTTCCTCCCTCGATTCCTCTGCTTTTAGATCTCCCCTTTCATGAGAATTACCTTGAGACTTGTTCCCTGCTACCTTGATTCGAGTTATCAGTGAACCAATCCAGTTGTGTTGCTAACACTTTGAGACTTGTTCTGTCGGATCTCGCAAAACTGTTGGATTTGCTAATGTATCCCTGAGAATCACCTATGGCGACTTGTTCTGTCTTGCTAGAAACCCCGAAAGCACTGTGGCTGATTGTTGGGTTAGAGGTTGAGTGGTATATTGATTTCAAAAGAGCTCTGTGTGCAAGGGACTATGGTAGATGGATAGAGCTCTAGCCTGAACTTGATAGAATATCTTTAGAACCTGGTTTCCCTAACTTAATGTCTTGGGGGCTTGAGACAAAGGTTCATTTTGCTAACAAATCTAGATTTATTACTGATGGAGGTGTGGCCAGTAGGATTGCTGGGTATTTGTGGAAATGTAAAATCCCGCTATAAATCAAATATTTTTCTTAGGTTGATGATCTTTAACAACAAACTGCAACATGCTCAAAGCGTAACCAAAAGGGGTTGGAAATGATGTGTTAAGTGTTGTTTGTGTGGTGATCACATATGTTTTAAATGTTGTATTGCTAAAATGATCTTGGCCTACTTATGACAGATTTTTAACCTCGACTCCTGTCCTACTTTTATAGTGGACCTGTCTGGTTACGGGCAAGGGCCCCTGCTTCCTGTCTGATGAATACTCTTTATGGTTGCAGGCTTTGCTTGGGCTATATCTGGAGCAAGTAGGAACAAGATGACAATTGAGAAGAAATACCCCCAAATCACTTTCTGATGTCATTTATATTGCACTCTCCTTCATGCAGAAGTGGAGCGTGCTTCTTAAGGAGGAAAGGATCCTGCATCAGATGAAGGACTTCAAGCCTATAGCACGCACGTTGGTATCCACGGACATATGTGAACTCTAGTTCTTGTTTTAGGTTGTGTTACGCTCTTTTGTTTCCTGTAGGACACTAGTATCTCCAGTTTTTGTATCATGATAAAATGCTTTCTTAAAAAATAACAAAATTTATGGATCCAAATAAATATTTAAATAACTGAGTAGTTTCTTGTACATAAAATTGATTAACATTAGTATAGGTTTGCCTTAGTACTATTTTAGAACTGCAATATATTTGGCACAGAGTACATCAATACCATTGTACTAACACATTAGTACTGTATCCAAATAGAAAATAAGGATATTCGATGGTACATAGACGTGCACATATTTTATGACACTACATATATATACCCCATTTACCATTGTACTATTTTAATTAGCGCATGTATATATGTCGTTATTTCATCATTATCAAGCTTTTTAAGTAG
>JAKNSH010206702.1:0-11236 GCA_027790015.1 Cymbopogon flexuosus | reverse complement strand
AATTCACCTAAGAGCACTGCAACATGTGGATGATTTCGTCACTCGTATTAAGACACCAGCATGCGGCCACGGTGGAGGCAAGGACACGGAGAAGGGCAGGTGGGAGGTGTGCGGTGCAGCCACTGGCCAGGGCCACCATGGCTGGTGAGGAACAGGAGCCAGGGTCACGCCATTCCCCAATGCGTGACCCCCATCACAACCGATTATATTTGACGACTCACTAGCTGCACCAAAATCAAGGAATTCGCAGCAAATTAAGTGTTATATAGGCAGGAAAACAATACTTATGTTACATTACAACAGCTGCACTACATGTCTACATTGCATCCACACTAACATCCATGGGTGAGTCAGACCAATAAAGAGGAATCACATGCTCATGATGTACGTTGAATTTGAAACCTCCCCACCCCACCCCTCTTCTGACAACCTAGTACCACACTGCCACTATCATAAAACAAAAGGATAACAGATACAACAGTCACCTCAGCAGTGAAAACCCCACCAACAGAACACAAATCCAGTCCGAGCTAACACCTACTCAACAACAAAACGTCCCACAACGCGCATACTGCCACCCAATAAGGTGCCTGAAATTCACTCAGCTGTGGCTTTTGCCTTTGCAGCTTGTCCCTTGTATGTTACACAATCTTCTTCACCTTTACCATGGAAACAGATCCAAGATGTGCCAATGCCACCATGCCCCTTTCCTATCTGCATCAATCCCAGAGGCACACAAACAATGAGCTGCTTTTTAGCTTCATGTCCTTGCTCCTCCTCCCATGCAATTATCACATAACTAGCATTCAAGTTTCGCGACCAGCTTGTGCAGGTTTGACGTCCCCTGAAACACAGTTGTTCGCCCACCCTTGAGGTATTCACGCAGCTGCAGCATTCAACAATATTTACATCATTGCACCTCAAGTTAATTCATCATCCTCAAGCATGCTAGAAAGTTGGTCCTAGGAACATATACAAACCTCATCCTGGCTTATCTTTGTGAACCCAAAACGTTCTGTCCAGATGGACTCCGCTTCCTCAGCAGCTGGTAGCACAAAATGTTTCACCTCCAAAGATGCCAACAGCCGTTCTATGCAGGAAAAAAGTGCTTGGAAATACCCCTGCTCAGTTCACAGAAGGAAAGAAAGATCAATTGCTGCTATACCTCAGGTCTTGTCTCAGCAATGGCACATGACATTGTGCAGTCCAAAACATCTTTCGAAGGCTAAGCAAGTTTTTTTTTAAGCCAAAGGCTAAGCAGTTATGACGACAATACAGAACGTTTGTAGTCCCTTATCGTATGTGGTGTCGGAGGCTCGGAGCAACTATGTATTGCACACATACGCATGATCCGTGGAGCTTCTTTAGTTCAGACTCCATATGCTCAAATTATTCAATCTTTATGGTCCAATGAAAACTTGAATACATCCGATAGCTTGAGAAACTTACCAAGCCTTGGTTATCCCTACTTGTAGCAACCAACGGCAGCTCAGCAATTTCACTACCCATGATGCGGAAAAGACCGGCGGAAACTACAGTATTGCTGCGTACAAATATTAAAATTACAGTTGTGTAACAAAAAGACATTGATTGACAATATCATTAATTTTCGGCGAGAAACAATCTGAGACAAAAACTTACTTCACAGTTAACACAGCACAATACATTCCTGTGTAATCTTGATCCCTTGCACTCCTCCTGGAAACAAAAGTATATAATTTCCACAATTTTGATTTGTCTGACAGAAATAAAAGAGAATGATACTAGTCCATACCCATAAACCATGGCTGGAATGAGGTCCCGCCCAGTTGAAACCTGGATAATAGGATCAAAAGTTTCCTGCAGAAAAGAGCAATAGTACATTAAAGTGACAAATCAATAAAACTGATTACTAACAGATAAAAGGATGCAACTCGTGTATTGTAAACAAACAAACAATAAAAAATTACGCCTGCTAAGCATAATCTGCAATCGTTTCATCTTCTCATTTATTCTGTTAGACTTTTCTTGTTGATTTATATAGTAGCTTAATAGCTTATGAACCGGCAGGCCTGCAAAGTTACTCATGAAATGGTGGATAGGAAGATATTCAATGCAAAGCCCCTACTTGGTGGACTGTAAGTCCTCTCAATATATAAACATGAAGTTTATTCTTGAAATTTTATATACATGTCTGTTACATGTTACCATCTCATCTACATCTATGGAGTTTTGAAGAAATTTTCTAAACTTTTATGTATTTTGAGTGGGTTTTCACTATTCCACCAAGAGTTTGCACCAGATATTCTCCCATTGGAAAATGTGCAAAACAAGATTTCGGCTATGTATCAACTCTTATAAAAAATATGCTCCACACAATCCTGCATAATCATTGTCTCTTTCTTTTCTTAATAACATAATCTAGATTTCACAATATCCTGGTGTTATGGGCAAGGATCTAGAGAACACAAGTGAGGCAGAGAGGAAGCAGGGAGGTCGGTACTGCTCACGTGGACAGCAACCAGGGAGACAAGTGAGAGCTAGGTCATAGGAGGGATTCACCAGATCCTTCCTAATAATCCCACTCCGGAAAACCCTAGACTTGATGCGGACACGGGCAGTGGCCTGGCTGCCACCTTGACACACAGCAGGGTTTGGCTGGGTCCACTGCTGCCAGCCTGTGTGGGCTGGCCTGGCCCATGGTCATCTATTCGTAATGAGCCACCATAACTGACCATAGCTTATTGCAAATTCTACCAAGTTTTGACAAAGAACCAATGGGCAACTGTCATAAAAAACTAACATCCAGTATGAAGCAACAGAAACTCACATGGAAAATGGCAACTGCTTTGGAGAGCACTAATTTACTATCGTCTGAGCTCTTGTCCTTTAAAACTCTCCATCTAATATCAAGGTCAGCATCCTCATTAAAACCTTTTACTTCTCGTTTCTTCTTAATAACATCTAAATCCCAGGTAGGAACAGGTTCTCCTCCACGGTTAAGTAAATCTTGCAGTGTCTGGTTAATCCTCACACAGTCTGTAGAACAATACCATGCTCCCTCCGGCAATGCCTGCACAAGTTAATCTTAATCATTAGTATGGTGCTAGTTTTCGGTACAAACTCTGCCAGATGTCTCAGGTTAGAAATATCACCGTCAGATCAGCCATATTATGTTCCTTGAGGCAACCAACATGATATTCTCTACCACACTGGTCATCAAAAAAGACACATGAATGACTTATATTACAAAACCAAACTGTCACTGTTGCCTTATAAGAACACAGAAACAGCAGGAGTTGCACTGTACATAAACCATGGAAGGGCACTACTATCAGCACTCAGAGAGGTAAACTATGGTTATATAACACTATATGATTCGGAACGTACTTGGTCACAAAGCAGCACGGTCCGGGTACTGAATTTCTTTTTGCTGAAATCATGGAGCCTGCCAAATAATTCAAACAGAAAATCTCCATGGATCCAGAGAATCGAATAGAAGCATATATAAATAATAACAAAAAGTTGTATACCAAATAGTGGACCTAATGTTATGGCACTCCAAGTTTCGAATAAATCTCGTGGCACTTGGCAAGTTGGCATGAAACGAAAACAATTTGCAACCTTTTTGATAAAAATAAAAAGGTTACAAATTGTTTTATAGGACGGCGATTCGCCCGGCGATGTTATACGGTGTGGAATGTTGGCCTACAAAAAGGCGACGTGTCCAGCAATTGAGTATAGCGGAGATGCGTATGTTGCGTTGGGTTTGTGGGCACACGAGGAGGGATAGAGTACGGAACGACGATATTCGGGATAGGGTTGGGGTGGCACCAATTGAGGAGAAACTGATCCAACGTTAGCTGAGGTGGTTTGGACATGTCCAACGAGGCTAGGGGCGCTTGGAGACTAGCCATCAACGTGTCTGAGTTATGACCTTCTATGTGTGTCTCTGTTTCTTATATCTTTGGGTTCATATCTAGCCTATCCCAATTTGTTTGGGACAAAGGCTAAGTTGTTGTTGGTGTTATTGAACAAGTAACCATTAGCACTTACTGTATCTTCTATTTGCAGTGATATTCAGTGTCATCATCTGTTGTTTTTTTGCTCTTCATTATTGAATTTGCTTGAGTGACCGTTCACTTTGGATCCACTAAGGTATTCATTGAGAATGTATGCTGTAATATTCGACATTTGCACCTAAAATTTCCCCTTTTTCCTTAACTTTTTTTTTTAGGAAAAAGACCTGCAGATCTATTATTAACATACATAGTTTTTTTTAACGGCAACATATGCAACACTAAGTCTCAAAAAACAAGAAAAAGGTTTACAATTTAGATGATGTCGTCTCCGTAGCAATTCAGTGTTGGTTTGAATGCTGTATTGCTTATATTTTTGCCAGTTATTTCAGATATCCTTTGTAATTAAGCATATTGGTGTAGACTTTGAATCTGTTTCTGTAAGGCTGAAGGCATAGAGTACATTTATCTAAAATGTTTGTTGTGCTGCTGCCTTGTGGACTATATGCAAACTGAGAAATCCAAACTGCAGTTTAGGCAGACGTGAAGCTGGTGCTAGCCAAGACAACTGGAAGGTACTGTGCGGGAAGAACACTTCCAGATTTGGTGGCTAGAACTAGGATTCAGAGATGAACATATTTGGTGGCTAGGACAAACTAGGATTCAGAGATGCAAAAACTGAGAATTGATCGGCTTTGCTAGGTTTGAGACATCATATGGAAGTGATAATCTGGAGCTGGTTCATAGTTGTGGGAGCACCCTGATTATGGCATTATTCACCTTTCTTCAAGCCTACGTACAAAATACATCCTGACCCAAAAAGTGGGCCTTTGCTTCCTCATCTTCTGAACATTATTCTTTAGACGCATCTTCTGAACATGACTTCTTTAGACGGGGAAACCGACTTCTTTTGTCTAAAGAATCAAATCCTCAAATTCAAATCATCGTTACATACTCTTAACCAGCTATGAATACAAAGCTTTGCCTGACTGCTGGAACCGAGCAAATCAGTGAGCCAAAAATTCCCGTGAGACCATAAGCGATGGCGCAAAAAGGGAGTGCTTCAGGTTCCTTGGCTGACAGTGCTGCTGTCCCCAGTCCATGAGCACTAAACCGTCAACCAAGCAAAGTTTACTTTCAGACAGCGCATAATCATGCTCAAAAATGAAGAATTACCAAATGATCAGAACGGCAATATATACACCAAATTACCTGGAAGCTGTCCCTATTCCTCTGGTGATGGGGTCTTTCAGACCAAGTTTATCCATAGCTGCTTGCACAAAATTCGCGCCAATGAGCCCGGTAAGGACAACCACGGCAGCAGTTAGTGTAGAGTTTACACCTGAACCATAAGAAACCATGAACCATCAGTGCCCCTCAGTAAATTACTGCAAAGACACACAGCGGGAAGATTTAACCCTAAGGATTGAGTCAAATCACTACATGTTTAGGTTAAGCAATTGATATATGGTTAACTTGCCTGTGAATACAAGCTAGGGATATCATGATAACCCACTCTAATCATCTCTACTATATGAACACAATCAAATTCACAAGAGGAAGGACTACCAAGACTTACCTTCAAAGAAAGATACTATGCTCAAAGCCAGCGCCACAGTTATACACCTTGGCAATATGGATATGGTTAATGATGGTTCTAGACCAATCAGGCGCCCTATGACAGCAGTTGAGTACAGAGAGAATGTTGATGCAATGGCAATTGATGTGAAAATCTCTGCTGCATGCCTCTTTACAAGCTGAAATCAAGGCTCAAGAGCATGGACAAGTTGACGACCAGATAAAAGGCACTTGTAGCGGAACAGAGCTTAATCGAAATGATGTCACAAGATAACAATATGCAGTAGTACCTTTCTTTGTTTGAACATTGAGAATGCAAATGATATGATCACAGACCCAAGGAAACCCATTAGTATGTCACCGGCTCCAGGATTAGAAGGCACCTTTGTGAGGTAATCACCTGAACAACCACTTTATCTAAGAGCACGGTGATATCATGTATATGTTTTATCTTATTCCAGCGCTAATGCTTTGAAGGCAACACTTCTGAAACTAAAAAAATTTGTGATATAATTGAAGGATATATATCTGGGGTTATAGCTTATGAACCTAGCACAGCCTCAAATCCAGACCCGGAAAGGTACCCATACGCTGCTGCCGCGAAATCTGCAGCAAGTGCGCAGGAGATGACTGGATGCAACACTTTCTTGACACCAGCTGGCAACCTGACAATACCCAGATCGTCAGACAAAATTGAATAAACTGTTTGAAATTTGCATACTTTGGATCCTATTGATCTAGTTTATACAAGCATATTACCCAGAACCAACCATGTATCCCAGCACATTAGCAGCAAGCAGGAAAGGAAGGCATGTTCTTGCTGCAGTACCAAGTGCCGTGGGATTGAAATATGCAACACCAAATGATGCAACGAATATAGCAGCCCATGCCCAGATTTCCAATGTAGAAAATGGTGACGGTTTGCTCATGGGCTCTGCATCTGTAATAAGCTCTGTTTTCACAAGTTTTCTCACAGCTAACACTGTATATCCTGCAACCGCGAGGGTAGCAAACCATCCACCAACTGAAAAATCGGGCAAAATCAAAACAGTATAAAAGTAGCTGTTCCAATTTAATGTTTTGAAATGAAAAATTGGACTGCAAGGAAAAACTGAATCAACGTGTCTTGCACGGACCTAATGGAATCTAATTCATTCTTTAACATTTGTTTCATTTGCAATTATATCTCATAAGTTGCTAAACATAACACACAAGATCCTGAAAGCATATATATAGCAATGAAAAGGATTGGTAAGGTACTTCACAATTTTCAAAGTTTTGTTTACTGGGGGCTTCAGGTTGCAAAACTGAAGCCTGAAATCACACAGCACTGCAACATGATATGCAGTGCAGGGAATGCTTACTGGTACCGTGCTGCAAATATAAGAGCAGGGTGAAAGTATTTGTACATAATGAGGAAAAATCTCATCTAACCTTTGCAAATGAACTGGTTCATTTCGGAAGTGTGAGTCATAGTGTCATGTTTCAAGTTTAAGTCGTTCCATCATGTTATTAGTTGGATGGAAACAAATCAAATTCATTGTGAAGAGAAACAATGACAGAAAAATGTGACTGAGAATAATACATACAGGTGATTGCAAAAATCTTGAGTCCTGAAGCCGCTGGGACATCCCTGATGGCAAGCGGCAGCATGACTAGTGTCGGGACGTAGAACAAGGGTAGCCACCTCTGGATGAATAGTGTGGCAGGCTCAAAGAAGTCCATGAACGCCTTGGCGAGAGCTGGCACGAATGTGTCCAAGACGACTAGCACGGAGAAGACACAGAACATGCCGAAGAGGGCGCTTGGGAACTTGATGGACGCGGCGGCGAACGCCTGTTTGAGGAATTTGTCGGTGGCGAACACCATGCCCAGCGACACAAGCAGATGCGCCACCCCAAGAATCTGTATACACGCATCGATCGGGTTCAATTCTAGAAGAAAAGACATAATTTTTAATAAGAGCATATAAAGGAAAATATGAAAAGAAACGTCTTCTCTTCTCACGGCAGGCAGCAGTCCTGAGGAAGCACTGGCGTCTCCGGTGCCAGCAGTGGAGTTGGGGTCGACGATCAGGCTGCGGCGAAGGTCGGACGATGACGATCGCGGAAGCGTGGTGGCGCCATTGTCGGCTTGACCCATGAGGCTGGTGTCGCTGCCAGGGATGCGCTTCAATGCTGCCGTTGGACGGAGCCGGACCCGGACCCGGCGCGGAGAGACGGAGGAGGAGGAAGGGGAGCAGCAAGAAGAATGGGGAGTGAGCAGCAGTCTGCATCGGCGGCGGCAAATCGAGGAGGAAGCGTGCAGGAGCGGGCGGCCGACGTGGCGTGGGGAAGGGAGGAGAGCGGGCTGTGGCGGCAACGTAAAGTGGCAATCCTAATCATGGCGGTCGCGGCCATGGACTGAGTCGGGATTCGCTGTTCGCGTCGTGCAGAGGAAGAGGCGGCACAGTTTGGGCCTCCCGCTTGCTGACTGATGTCCGGTGAGGTTAAGGCGAGGTGGCGACGGAGATTCGATTCGTCGGGATGGGAGCTACTGAACGAGCGAGCGATGGGACTGTGGCCAGAAATTATCGGCATGGCAGAAATTATTGGGGTTGGGATTGAGATCGTTGGGTTGCGACTTGCGAGAAGCTCACCTCACCTCACCTCACCTGATCTCGTCCTCTTCTCCGAACGAAAGCGACGGCAGGAGCTGCGTACCAACCAAAGGGCTGCTGGGATTGCGCACGGCGACGCCGGACGCCGTCACCGGCTTCCGGTGGTTCCACCATCTCCGGCCAGGCTGCGTCCGGCCGTTCGCCCGTTCCCCTTGCCTGTTGCGGGCTCTGGGCCAAATGCCTTCTGAATCAAGCCAGGCCCAGTAGCGCTCTGGACCACAAGCCAGTCTTACAAACTACTACTCCCCTGTCCTATAAAAAAAAAATCGGTCCGGTATCCTTCGGACGCTAATCAACCTCATTTAGCGGTGGAAAATAAACGGACTACATCATGCCAGTCCAATAATCATGTCGTGACCGTGCTGGCCCATGGGCCGAATGTAAGGCCCAAGCATGAGCACGACATCGTGCCATACTTTTTCGCCCGTGCCTGTGTCGACCCATCGGGCCTGACCCATTTAGAAAACTATACAACCATGATTTAGAAAACTAAATCATAGCCTGGCTCCGTGCACTGGTGCTATATTAGTGTTTGTGACACTGACAGGTAGTATCATGCTTGTGTTGTTCCAAAAAAAATCCCATTCTTTTATTCTCTTTGATAGAATATAGAGTGTTAAATATGGCTAATCTGTTGGAGTATGCCAAATTATACAAAGAGAATTTTTTATAAAATGGCTAGCCAAATGAAAATATAGAATATGTAATTTAAAACGTCTCTTGGAGATGCTCTTAGACAATCTTAATCTAATGGCTGCCTCCGTCGCCTGAAAAAATATTATATTTCAGGCGGTTGAAGTATAGCAATTTAGCAATTCCCTGATTTTAAATTGCTATCAATTTCTTTGTAATATTTGTGATGACAATATAACACATGCTTATATACATATTATTTTTTTTCGTTGCTACGCACGGGTATTTATCTAGTGCTGATGCTGAATGATGTACATAATGTTTCTCAAATCCTTGTCTTCCGTCGTCCAGTCGTTATATGTACCGACCGTACGTGATATATATATTGGAATTAATCTATGTTGGGATAGCCTGTGTGTGACTAATTAAAACCCAGAGCCAAAGTTGGTCCGCTTCATCATCTTCATGAACTCGTCCAGGTCGATCTCGCCGTCACCGTTCTCGTCGGCGGCCTCTATCATCTCCCTGACCTCGTCGAGTGTGAAGTGCTCGCCGGTCTCGATGGCCAGTCGCTGGATGTCCATGTCCGAGATCTTGCCCTGCAGCAGCAGCAGCATCTCGATCATGCATGGCTGCAATCAGATGCTATGCTAGCTAGATAATGGACGATCGACAAGCTAGGAACGAAACGTACGTTGCCGTCCTGGTCGATGATGCGGAAGGCCTTGTGGAGCTCGTCCCGGGCGTCCCTCTCGCCCATCTTGTCCGTCATCATGTGCACGAACTCGTCGAAGTCAATGGTGCCGCTGCCGTCCTTGTCCACCTCCGCGATCATCTGGCTGATTTGCTGCCAAAATGCCATGCCATACACAATAGTATATATTTCACCAGTCACCTACAACTACACAGAGCCTGTTGTGTCATTTAACACGTCAGTCACGTACGTACCTCCGGTGTCATCTCGAATCCAAGGGCTCTGCAAACACAGTATGTAGTATGCGCATTAGCTAGCAATTCTACATCCAAATTACAACTAATTAGTAATTAGAATGGATATATATATGCGTCATCTCTTTATGATAGATACGGTACCTCATTGCGACATTGAGCTCTCTTGCATCGATGGTGCCTGGCCGGATGCATCATATCATGCATGCAGGTGAAAGACAAATGTTACACCGCCATGGCCATGGGCGAACTCATCATCATGATCAGCTAGCATGTAACATGTATACATAAACACTACTACTAGTACACATCACCGACCGGAGCCGTCGATGTCGAAGAGATCGAACGCCTCTTTGATCTCTTTCCTCTTCTGCGCCGTCAGCCGCTTCCGCCGGACTTTGTCTGTCCGGTAGCCCGAGGAGTTGGAAGGAGGAGGATCGGAGGCCTTATTGTACGTGCCCGCCTGCAGCCACAACATTCTGTTTTCAGCGATGCTTCTCTTCTCTTTTCTTTTCTTTTTTCATTTCAGGGGTAAAAAAAAAACAGTGCTGCTTCCAATGCAAAGCATATGCTAAATCCGCTCCAAATTATAAGACGTTTAACTTTTTTGATCTAAAATTATTTAGAAAATTATGTAAAATCATCTTTTGATGTAGCTTGCTTTATTATTAAGTGTTTCTATAACTATTTTTTAAATAAGACGAGTGGTTAAACTTTAGATCAAATACGTCAAACATCAATAATTCGAAAAGAGGGAGTAACAAATATCTAATAAATAAACTACTCATGCGTAGCCTGTCTGAAAGGAACTCTGTTTGTAGACCCTTTTAAGAAATATCATGTTAAGAAATAGGCTGCTTCAGGTGCTGTTCTGTTCCATACTGAATGTGATTTGTCAGAACAAGCGGGATTCGCCATGATTTTGTATGGCAATTCTAAGTCGAAGCTAAAGCCTACATGGTGATCTTTTTGTCAGAGCAGGGTTTACAAACGCATTGGTTCCTCTGTTACCTTCATAACTCCAATGTTCTAAACTTAAATTGATACTAAATGTTAAAGGAGTATTTAATGTACACGGTCATCGATGTAGAATCCTCTGTCTCTAGGATAACCAGCTAGTAAAATCAATTAGAAATTTGATTTCCATACAACAGAGACTGAATAACCCTAGCTGAGCTTCAGGGATTGCATGCAAAAGACAACCAAAGAACTCGTCGCAGCATCCAACTACTCTAGCTCATCAGAAATTAATTGAACCAAACCCACGGTTAAGTAATTCTCATGAAACGGAATGAATGAAGCAACACGATCGTCGATCGATCCGATAATCGGCCTACTTTTCAGCTGGAGGAGAGCAAAACAGAGTCTAAAGATTTGAGGCAGCACAGGATGGAGACAGAGTCGCGTACCATTCGTAGGG
>JAKNSH010206344.1:0-10715 GCA_027790015.1 Cymbopogon flexuosus | reverse complement strand
TTATTGTATTATGATATAAATTTGGTAAAACTTAAAATATTTTGACTCTTCAAGATTTTTGGAATAACTTACAATTTAAAACGTAGGGAGCAGTGTGTAGTCATGAACAATACTACAGTAATACTTATTTAGATGCATTTTTTATATAAAAAAGCAAACTTCATGTGCTAGTCTCTCAAAAAAAAATAGATGAAATTTCGGCTGTATTTTGCACAATTTGGTAATTTCGGTGGTGCCCGACATTTTTGCAGCTCGAAATTACAAACCCTGGTCATGGCCGACCATGATGAGATCGTTAACAAGGGCGCATTCTTCGGAAACAAGAAAAAGGGGTTTCGCTGCGTACATGCAGAAGGGTACCGCCAGTCATGGCCGAAATCGCAGCGTCGCTGGATTTGGAGCGTGGAATCATAGGACTCGCCTCTTCTTCTTGTTACTTTTGTTAGAAGAAAGGGGTGGCCAAGGGCAAGGACCGGAGCCGGAGGCATGTCCTGGGCAGGCTGCGCCTCGTCCGGTGCTCCACCGGTCACCACGGTCCGGCGGAGCATTCGGGAGCATGCCTGCATGTGCCGGTTGTTGCGGCGTCGCCGTCGCCGGGTCGGATAGCCACTCCCCGTCCTCTGGTTTGGTGGCACGCACGGCGTCCACAACGGCCGCGCGCGCCGCGGTACGGTGGTCGGTTGCACAAACAAAGCCAAACCTTGTCGCAAATCTCGGAGCGTGAGATGACACGGCCACGATCCCCAAACCTCTTGGCATTGCATAATAATTGGGCTCAGCTAGCTACTACACACTGCACTCGCATCGCTGTCCTGCAGTTGCGAGCTCACAAAGTCAGTCACACTATTGTATTTCTACTGGTCACCTGCTCCATGCCAGTTCCGTGTGATCATCCACCTTGGCTGCTGTAAACAATGCTATTCTTGACCTTGACAGCAAATGGAAGGAGAGTGAGCGATCAGCTAGCCGACAAGGACTTCCGGCATTAGAGACTTGTCCTTGGAAATTAAGCAGTGGTTAGACTCAGTGATTGATTGCATCGCTCTATGATATCCCATGTGTTTTGGTCAGAGTCGGATTTGAACGGCCGAACAGGATGGCAAGGGCAGTAGCAGCCCACGTACATAGTACTACAGTTGGCAAGCACAGTGACATACAAACATGCATGTGACGTGCCAACACAAGATACAACCAAAACAAGGCTTGGTGCAGTCTATACTACTGTCTACGTGAGCAATAATGCCTATGTACGTCTATCATTTTGTCGTTCGCAAGCTCGCAACGTCGCAGCAGAAAATATAACAAGAATACTCTGATACTCTCCACTATATTTTGTCGAGCATGCTGCAAAGGTTCAGTGGCACTTCAATTCTTTAAGATAATCAAATCAGTTCCATAACTATTGATCCATTTCAGCTGGTCTCGAAAAGCAACAACTGAATTGTGCCGTACTTGGGTTGTTGCTGCCAACACGGGTCGATGGTGAGAGCTAAGGTTCCCCTATACCAACATTGGAGCTTCCTCTGTCTCCCGAAGCAAAAATGAAATCTTTGACTTAATTAATTTACCACACGCTCAGTGGGTGCACATGCACGCCGCTGACGCATTTCATTGTTCGTTTCTCCAGTGTAGAAGAGCAAAATATGCATTTCAGTAAGCTTTTGCTCAAATGGAACAACCCAGCTGAGGCAGTTGTCATCCCATCCACCATCCTGGCCGATGAGCACCACATCCACAGCAAATTCATCATTGTAAGTAAAGATCCGAACCGTACTGCCTTTTTTTAGATAGTCAAGCCTCTTTTTCTTTCTTTAGAATAGCTGAAGCATAATCATACCACTTTCTGTCAATCCAATAATTTTTTGGCTTAATTAGGTACCATATGGTCATGGTCTCCATAAATTATGATGTAGTTTTATACCAAATTGTTCCGGTCTGAGTGTCTGAGGCTTGGCCACTGCTATTTGGAGCAAAAATTGTAACATGATCTGTTAATTGTGGGGCTCATCTTAATCCATGTTGTATGGTACGGTGTCCAGTAGTGTCCTAGTTATATATGGGACCTACACTTCTCATCAAAGGAGTTGAATTTCTGTGAATCAGCCAATGTGTGAAACTCGATTCCATCATTTCATTTATATATTTCTGAATTGTAGAATGCTAAAATTTACATGAATATTTGTCTTCTCCTTCACAATCGAATTTTTCTCTTTCAGATTGCCTAGTTTATACTGCATTCTTCATGAGCTTCTCCACCGTACTGAACAAATGCAATTCCCTTTCCCACATGGGGTTGGATCCGAGAGAAAAAGAAAACGAGCTCCACCGATTCTCTTTCTAATTCCATTTCCTTCAAAAAGTTTTCTCAATCATTAAAGAAAGACAAAGAAACATATAGATTTTTCTCTCAATCCCCTTTCCTCTTTTCCTCTCAGCTCTCACTAACCTCTAGGTCGCATCCCATGCGCTACAAGGCCGCCACACCAGGTCGAGAAGCCGTAGCCATGCCTCACCTTATGACCTTAGCCGTTGTTACCCTGCATGCGTGCGCCATCGCGCCACACGACCACAAGGCTGCTAGGCCCCAGGCCTCATCACGGACGGTGTGCCCTGTGCGCTACGCAAGGAGGGGCACCACACACGCGTGTACCACACTGACTACATCTGCTCCTCTAATCTTTCTAGAACGAGAGAGACGCGGGAGGGGGGATAGAAAAGAAAGCAAGAATTTTTTACACCAACTTGTAGGTCCTACATAAATAAAGAGGATTGGCTTTCTTAATATATTGGAGTCCCCTTCTACTATTCAGTTTTTGCAGTCTCCTATTTGATCTTTTAAATAAAGAAGATAAAAAGATGATCTGATGAAGATGCTCTTAGAGTCGTCTTCCACCTCCCCAGATTTGTAAAGAGCTCTTCCTCCGTGTTATGGAGTGGGGAATGCTAAGCTCTACTTGGAAGGAACAATCTAAAGAGGAGAAAAAGTATAAAGTATGTTGGGTTAAGAGATGTCTATAAATGACCGGGGTGCCCCTTTTAGATTTTCTTACTGTCGGATACGTACAACTTTAGTACTCTCTCTGTCCACTAAAGAATGCAGTTACAGGAATCGTGTTGCTCAAACTAACTCAAGTTTAACTAAATTTATAACAAGTACTCCCTCCGTCACATAAATTAATATGTATATTTTTTACCTCTACACTTCCTATTTGACCGTTCATCTTATTCAAAAAATTTTAAAAAATTTTAGTTATTGTGTTATGACTTATTCTATCGTAGGTATTTTCATAATGATTTATTTATTTTATTGTTTTCATAAAAAATTAAATAAGACGAATGGTCAAATAAAATTGTAGAAGTAAAAATGTACATTTATTTGTAGGATGGAGGGAGTAATATTAGTATTTATGTCCCTAAATAAATGTATTATAAAAATATAATCTATAACTAATCTAACTATACTTATTTTGTCTCAGGGGAAAACACACCTTGTTTCATTAAAAGAAAGTGTCGGCCATGGCTGAAACCTATGCTCGTGTGGGCTATACTTTTTTGGCATTGATGCTTTGGATCTCAATTACATTCTAAACACAGTGATGGACAGAGTATCATGTAGAGCTTTCAGCTTGAGGTCAGACAGGTCACATGCGCTTCGAATTCCTATACATGGTTCCTATTTTGGGGTCTCGTTTAGATTGCACAGTTTAATTGTAAATCATGAGACGAATCTTTTGAGTCTAATTAATCTATAATTAGATACTAATTGCCAAAAACAAACAAAAGTGCTACAGAGTTGCAAAAATTTTACAATCTAAACAAGGCCTGGCATGTGATTTTGCTGTTGGATTCTGTTTAAACTATATACCCGCAGGTTGAAGCGACCAAGTCGAGTCAAATTGCGCATTGCCTTGAGGGAATTAGGGCGTTGGATATGGTATCATCTGCAGCGTAACTGTTGTTTATGCGGAATTACGGCGTACGGACGGTAACGGGTTTCTGGTCAGAGATGGAATCGGCGAATCGAAGTCGATTCCCTGCTGCTGGCTGGGAGTTGAATGCCATTTCGTCTAGATCCTGCCGTTAGTGGGTGCACATTGCATTCACCGACGGCCAGCGTCGTTAACAAGGAATACTGACATGTGATGTGAGTACAAATTGCACGCGCGCGACTGGTCAAGGTCTCATGGCCGCGCAGCAGTCGCTGACGCGCTAATTTTATTTGCCACCCACTGTTAGAGAATCTTCATTGTTCAACCGCAATTCCGTACGTATCGCTTTATAGCCACGGTTGGACAGAAGGTAACTCCAGAGAAGGTATCGAGCGCCACAACGGTGGCAAAAATTTGCACAGCAAAAGTTGTGGGCCGGTGGCAGTGCGAAGTGGTGCATGCAACCAATCAGCCCCACTTGTTTCAACACTTTCAACGGTAATTTTACTTAATTGTTTTGAGACAAATATTCATGAAAAAGTTATCAATTATTACGTGATAATAACGGAACTATCTAAAATAGCATCCGTGTGTCCATAGAAAGAGCAAAAGTACTCTATCATCACCAAAAGGAGCCTTTTTTCCCAAAAAGGAAGTTCGAATTTAACTTTCTTTTTCTTAATAAAGAAAGAAAGAATGTCACGGTTAACTATCTTATCACCATGCTGCCTACCTGTAATGAACCATCTAGTTTGAGCACTAGCAAAAAGAATTCTTGCAACTGACTAGGGGCAGGTATCATCGATTGTTTTTTTTAAGCGTAGTAACAAATTATGCATAAATCTACTAGTATATCTTTGGTTGAAAGGTACTTAATTCCTCCATCCCAAATTTCAAATCCTTTAACTTTTTAACCACTTGTCTTATTCAAAAAATTTCATATTGGATCAGAGTTTCACCCAAATCACCACGTCAGTTTCAAGTACGTTTGATATGATGTTTCGTTCAGCTTTTTTTTTAAAAAAAAAAGATTAGCCTTTACTTTTGTATTTGTCCCTACATATCTTTATCTCCAAACTGAAACAGTACAAATATGTGTGCAGGCTGTAGCTGCAACTTTCATCAACATCGATGTTTAGGTTCAATCATGTGGGAAGATGAATTAGAAAAATATAATAATAAAGCAGAAATCTTCCTCTTGTAGCAGCTAGTGGCCTAGGTGCTTTCATGCAGTGCACATTCCGTGAATTTTTACAGCTGCTATACTCAACTCTCACTCCGTCTCTGGAAAAGAAAAATCTACGCTCCCTCCGTTCTGAAAAAACAAATTTAGATTTAAACTAAATCCCGTTTGGATGCTTAGAATTAAATTTATTATAATAAATTTCATGTGGCACATATTTGAGATAGACTTATAATTTCTATAAGCTTAATTAAGTTGGAGAGTGCAAACATATAGCATGGTGATCTATAAATCTAGTTCATTTCATCTCTCACTCTGCGAATTTGAGATAAACTTACATGTGAACTTTAGAAAATTATAGAATCTCAAAATTTCAAACCAAATAGCCTAATCTATCAAATAGATTCCAATTCCTCCAAAATGAAGGGATCCAAAGTTAAATTCTCTCAAGCTAGACTAAATTTGTACAATAATATATGTCTATAGATAGTTTATTTTAAAATTGTTTGGGCCTTTTGAAAAATGGTAATCACCATTTTTAGATGTCTAGTGATGAGGACACGCCTACGATGTCCAATAATTTTGTCCCAATCTTTCACGGTATGTAAGAATTAAAACTCCTTTTAAATTCTCAAGTAGAATATTCCGACCAATGAATAAAATCTAGCAGATAAAATCCCTTCTTTGACTAACGTGAGTAGCAGCTTGGAAACACCATTACGGACAAATAAAATATTCAGAAAAATCACTATATTGCAGGCCTCCTTTGGTTACGACAGCAGGCTTGGTTGAGACCACAATATTCTCACGTAGCCAAATATTCTAGCAGCACCTCTACTACTAAGATTACACGTAGCCAAATATTGAGTTTGGAGACCACTTTTTCCAGAACAAAATAGCTGTTCGGTATTCAGATGAAAACAATCATCCACAATGACTCACGTTCAGCAAGGTTCCAAAAAGGAATAGACTAGTAACAGATAGGAGTGGCGATTTCTCACACCAAATATATATATCGATCAAAGATAATTTGAACCAATTCAACGGTAGCAGCAATAGATATTTGATCTGATATAATAGATAGATCAATGTGTCCTCGACACCAAGTATATATCTTTCTCTGATAATGGACTCAAATAGTAGAAGTGCTAAATAGAAAGATGGGATCAGCTTACAGTGATATTGCAAACCAAACCCTAGATAACTTCTTCCACCCGCGGCGATGACGAACCACGATCAGAAGATGGGGAATTCTAGGAATTCCAAGTGACGCACTCAAGCTGATGTAGCTCGATCACGTCCTCCACACAAATCCACAAGGATCCGGCAACACCCACTAGGGCTTCACGAGCGGCGGCTCGACGGGGAATACTCCACAATAAAATTTAACCTGGTTTACAAGGAGTGGACAGCTCCCTTATATATGCATGCAGGCATAAGCTAATGGACTCAACAATGAAGGCCCAAACATGTGTACGCAGCACCATGTCCATGTAATGAGTCCAGAAATAATAAACTAATGCGGCCTCAAAGCTAATCGTATTACGTAGAAACTATATTAAATAAACAAAGAAAGTCTCCACGTACTTATTAGGTTGGGCTGCCATCTATCTCCACGTGCACCGTGCCTATATAGATATATTGGCCAGATTTATTTGCTTGATTCCTTTCTATTTTGCCAAAATTATTTTCTTGAAAAATTAGCTTCATCTCAACACTTGTGGAATTATCTAGCGCCCCTTCCTTCATCTTGATTTTATTTGTATCGAATAAAAATGAACCGAACTGAATAATTTGAGAAGCCATGGACTCATCATTAGCTACCTACTCATTTATCGTAGAATTCTCATGTGCTATCAAATATCCTTTCCTATTATTTACCCCTGCTTTAGTCTAGTTGGTATATTAAATTAGTAGATACATGATGGTGAGTTATCAGATTCTTTAACCCATGCTTCCCAATGGTAAAATATAAATAACGATACCTGGAATACTCCTGGTTAAAATGCTACAATGGTGTTCTGTGCGCTTGCAGAATCCTTTATATTCTAATTGCACTTAATAAACACCAACACAGATTTGCCAAACCCAACTTTCTTTTGAAGACTACCATCCTCTTCTCATCAAGTTTTGTTTCAGACAAGAAGAGAATATCCGCCCCCTCGGCACCATGGCACCGCAAGAGCCCCCGAACTGCTCGGGAGTTTCCCAACCCCCGGCAGTTCCAGAACACTAGTGTCATTGCTTCTCACAGAGCCAGTCCGCCGACTCCGCTTCATCAGATACATTTTCCACCGCCTCCTCGCCGATTCTTCCAACTTTGGACGCTCTGTCATCTCCATCGATTTCCATTGCCTCCTCCTCCCTGCCCCTTTTCCTCTCCAACACCCCTCCACCCGCTGATGCCTTCTTACCATCACTACCCTTAGCGCGCCTTATCTTGACAGCGTGTCTCTGTTTGCCACCCTTCACTTCATTCACCTCATTTGTTTGATTAGCACTGATACGCTTCTCTGACTCCCCACTCTTCCCATCTCAGGCGCTCATCTTCACCGAATCTGCTGCCTCCATTTCTAACCCCTCAAAAGCTAGTAATTTCTTAGTCTCTCCTATTACCTGAGACCTCTCCAGCACTTTTGGAGGAGGGCTGGTTACCTCTTTCTCTTCCCCAGCCCCCAGCACTGTCTTCTCCTTCCCCGAATCATCTTTTCTCCAACTACCACTATCGCTTCCCCTCCTCTCATTACTACCTCCACTACCTGAACCACCTCCTCTCCCCCTAGTGTTATTCCACGATAGCATAGAATGCTGCATAGATGATCTACTCTTAGCTTCCTCCCCAAATCTTTTCTTCTTCGGGATGAAACGCAGCGATCTGCTAAACTGAGGAGTGCCCTTCAGTGTGGCATACTCCAGACATGCTCGATCAATGTGACCAATCAGCTCGCAGATGTAATAGAAGTCAGGGAGGAATTCATAAACCAAAGGACACCATTTCATAATCTCCTCTTCTCCATCTCCCATATCTATCATAACCCCTCTCATCAACGGCTTACGAATGTCAAGCTTCACCTTCACCCTCAAGAATTCACCAATCGCCCTGCCATGCTCATCAGCCTCTACATCCAGGACCGCTCCCACCTGCTCTCCTATCAACTCCCCTGCCTCCTTCGTCGTCAGCCCTAGCGGCATCTTCTACACACGAATCCAAATCGGAATAAAGTTGAACTCCACTTCATCGATCGTCTTCGTCCCATCAAAATCCGCCACCGCCACCAGCTCCTTGCCAAACATCCAAGGGCCCTCCTCCAAGGCTTTTCTCTTCCCCAACTCCTGTAGGAAGGTGAACATGAAACGATTTTTTCCCAGATCTTTGACTTCTACCCCACGGAACGGGCACCATATGCGCCCTAGGGTTGCTTCTAGGGCATCAACTTTCACAGGCTTTTTCGAGATCACTTTCACCACTGCTCTTGGATCGCCAGATCCCTTCCCCCCCCCCCACCGTCGATTTACCGATCTTGATCCCCTTCTTCTCAGACTCCGACAAACTCAACTTCTTCAACAAACCCCCGACCCCCCCCCCCCTTAGTGCCCTCTTCTCCCCCCCCCCCCCCGGAACACCCACCGACTCTAGATCCTCCCGCCGGCGATTCAAAACTAGGTTAGCAAAGAAGTTTATGACTCCGAATTGGACATTGAAGGTGGACTCCAAGTGACAATGGGATGGAAAGATGTCTCGGATCAGCTGATGATCGGAGACGGGGATGGAAGGGAGACGGGAACGGGAAACCCTAATCGCCAGACGAGACCAACCTCAAGTCGCCACGCGGCGCTGAGGACAAGTACAGCACTAGCAAGCTACTCTAATCACCTGCTGTCTTTTTTCTTATATATATATGCATCATTTTTAGTTTCATAACTTTTGCGAATACCTTGGGCAATCTCAACTCAGCGCTATCGGGTGGTTTGCATATAGATACTACAAACTATACTCATAGTTAATGTTTTAAATCTTTGGCTAACGAGTTTAGCAGATAGCCCATGAAACAGCTATCGGCACAGGAGCTAATTAATCAGGATATAGTTGTTAAATTGTACATAGACAAAAATAGCTTGAATTGCCTCAAAAAGCTACAGCGCAGTTATAGAAAGAATATTTAAAACCGTGCTTCCAATAGATGGTTTCTTAAAATAAATTTCTACTAACTCTCCTCTCTTCCCTCGCCTGTCCTCTCCATTACACTATCCCCACTTCTCCTTTCTAGCTCTCGTATTGTGTAGCTTCCTTCCTTTTTTTTTTGTCATGGACTCCAATACCACATTATTCTTATTTTGTATAGATGGCATCCAAAATACGATAGTCAGGGATGAAGCAAATAATCATCTATAATTAGGTACTTATTTTGTACCACATCATGTTTTTATCATGTTTGTTATATAAATGTGAGTGGAATTGAAATGCCTTCTAATTATGTATATTATCCATTGCATTGTTTATGTAAACTATATATTAGTCTATTGCTACGTTGACCAATTATAGATTACTCTATCCCTAAATTCTAGACATCCTAGCAGCTCAATGAACCGTCCGCATTCACGCGTCCGTACACATGCATCTAGACGCATGCAGTGACTAAACCCTAAACCTTAATGGTGTGCTTCGTACATGCACCTGCCAACTAGCTAAAATGTCAACTAAAGTGGGACAGAGGGAGTACTTAGGTACATAGACAATGGCCCTAGGACTGGAGTTTCACCAGCTCTGCCACGTGGACTTCAATTCTTTCTTTCTTTTTTTGAGATTACCCGAACATTTTGTCATATCCAACAGTGATTCTCCAACAAGAACTCTCTGTCCTGTAGGGGTGAGCCAAAGTGTGTCGTATACTCGTATCAACAATCCAATTACATTCTTCACGTTAATATAGTTACAACCTTTTCAACAATTTGTCAACAGCCATTTGTTGGAGGTTTGAACAAGGTTGTACTTTTACAATACATTGATGACAGCCAACTGACGACTGCATCATATCTTTGGCTAAAGTAGGAAAGAAAAGGTATTTCTTAGACTTTAATTGAGATGCATTTAATCATGGGTTTCATTGCCTCGCCTACTTTAATAGTGACTAAGAAAAGCACCCGATAGATCAATACCATTGCAAGCAATATTGCAAGATCCACCCACTTAGAGTAACCCATCTCCACTTGTAAGCTGGTCCTCAGCATGTAGTCACCACTAACAGTGAATCCCCTTCCTAAATCATCAAATACTAAACCCAGAAACTCGTTCTTATAAAGTCCTCGTGTAGCATATTTGTGGTAGGAGATATAGTATGTTGGATACTTCCACAACGGTTTCGGGAGGTCATTTGGAAGCCTGAAGAAACCAGCATTGAGCATTAGCAGCCCTTGCATTCCAGAACCAGTTATTATGCCTAGCAGAAAATCAGGCACAATGGCAGCAACAATCATCATCAATCCCTCAACCAGCATTGTGCAAGCCCATAGCACTGCCGCAAAGTAGAGGAAGTGATCAAAGCCTCTCTGAAGCCCAGTCAAGTAATAGCACATTGCACCTGGTATTATGGAGATGATTCCTA
>JAKNSH010206203.1:0-19754 GCA_027790015.1 Cymbopogon flexuosus | reverse complement strand
CCTAGTTTTTTTTTTTTTTTACAACAGCATGATCTCAGGTTAAGCTAACTAGTTATTTAACTAGGATAAACCATTTCTCTTCTAGACCCTCTGTCAAATATACGGCTCCTTTTAAGATTTTCTTTTTTCAAACATGTCGTGTGTTACGAGGAATTAGATTCATAATAATGCAGTTGGACATATGCTATTCTAACTCATATAAGCCTGAGACGTGAGTTCAAATTACAGACAAAAACAATAAACCAATTAAGACTCTTTTCTCTAATTTATAATGTACTACTAAATCTGTTCCAAATTATAAGACATTTGACTTTTTTGACCCTAAGTTTGACCGCTGGTCTTATTCAAAAATTGTTTAAAATATCACAGCTTTCATCGTGACTTTCTTTATTAATATGTGTTCTTTGAGAATGACTTAAGTTTGATTATGTTTGCACATATTTTTTGAATATGACGAGTGGTCAAACTTTAAGTCAAAAGATAAGCATATTGTAATTTAGAATGGAGAGAGTACTATTTTTATTTTATTATTGTAAAACCGTCTGCTAGAACTCGTGTGCTCTAAAGAACAGAGGAATAGAAACAAAAGGTTAGAAGAGACCAGAGAGTGCAATGGATGCGAAATGTTCACCTTTTAATATTAGATATAAATAAACAGATGTTTTCTTAATTCTTATTATCCTGACTTATCAACTATTATTCAATATTTTTATCTCACAATAAATCAGTATCAGCCGGTTTATGAGCTTAAAAAACCAGCTGAACATGATTATCATTTAGCGCTAATGTCTTTTTTTTTTATCACTACGTTATTTCTCGTTCGCGTTGTACCAACTACGAATTCATGCATTCGCAGTTCCCAACATCTTGCAATCCGACCTTTTTTTCGTTCCTATGATCTTTTTTCCCCGTGGCTTCAATTTAGATTTTTCCATTCCAAACAAAAAGAGCCAATTCCAAACAGGCCGATTAGCAGCAAGAACGCACGTTTGGCTGGGGGCAGATCACGGGTACGGAACAGCCGGGTTCCACAATCAACCCACCCGCTGACCCGCGGGGAAAGGGAAACCCTACGGCTCCGGAGCAGCGCTTGGGAACCGCAGCACGCGAGGCGTCGACGCCGTTGAGCTCGAGCCGACCGGCGCCTCGCGGCGCCGCTGCGGCTTCTTCGCGGGCTCAGCGCGGAGGTAACTACAACCCGCTCTCACCTTTGCCCTGTTCCTGCTCTCCGCCGTTTAGGTCGCCTTCCGGGCGGGTTTGAATCCGCTGGGGACTAGATTCAGGTGGGTTAGTGCGGCTCAATCCGGCGTGTCTTCGGATTCGATGCGGTGATGCTGATAAGTGATAAGCGTTTGCTGTCGAGGCGGCTGCTCGCTCCGTGCTCGTTGGTGAATGGTGATGTCGAATCGGTGGTTGCTGGATGTGGTTTTGTTTGTGCGGTCGTGCCATATACAACTTGTTCGATCAACTTAAGCTCGGGCTCATGGATTGGCGGAGTCTGTTCATGCGGATCTCATCTGCTGCTGATTAGTGGCAGGTGGAGTAAGATTTGTTATTGGACACTTCCAACGCATTATGCTGATCGACTCTATTCGTTCCTTTCATCTGAATTTCTGTCGTACTGAAACTTAATCTTCCTATAAGAAAGCAGCAATACTTACTTATATCGCTCTTTTTGTTGGGGTCTGTTTTGGTGAGTATATCAGCCTCACGAATGAAATCAAAGCGAGAATCAATGTGCTTACGTGTTCATCAATCATCACAACACTAGAATTTTCATCTATTCTAAGGTCCATTTGTTGGCAGCATAGTACAGAGCAACTTGTCAGGCTTCCTTCCTATCAACATACTTGCTACTTGCTAGCTGACATAAACTCAGCATCACATGATGGAGGGCTATACTTTTCTGCATCACCTGTTGTTGAAACTTTTTATCTGAGCGGTGCACAGTGCCTGTGACAATCATGTCGTCAAGTTGAACTCCCAAAATGAAGTCTCGATTCCTTTGCATCTTCTATATGCAGCAATCCTAGTTGAGCATTTTTTCAAAGCCCGAGTTTGCTACATACGCGTCAACATACCATTCTCTTGGCGCTTGGCAAAGTTGGTAAAGTGTGGTTCTAAGTCTATACCAGCTTTGTGTACATGCCCTTCTTTCATCAAACACTCTGGTTGGTTGGCATACACCTGTTCTTGTAGATCACCAATAAGAACTGCTAATTGCAGATTAAGATTCTAAATGCATCTCTAGGAAAAAAAATAATATCGTTTTTAGGTTTATTTTTCCACATCATGCAGAGAATGCTAAATATTCTGTTGAATGTTAGCAGCTTCTGGATGAGACATCAGTTGTGTATGTCATGGGAAAGATATGCTAGCATTGCACTCTGTCATGCATTCATGTTTCCTTCGCTTTTAGCATGAATGAATAATCATAACTGTATGTATTTTCTTTCTCTGCTAGAGAATACTGTTAGATTCTGGTTTATATGTTAGCTGTCCTGAACTCCTCGTACCAATAGAACTGACTTGTTCCACAAGAATGCCATGTAAACAGCCGTTGACTTGATTTAGAAGTGTTACGGTTCAATTGTGCTAGTGGTAGAATTTTAGTACTGAATGGAATGTGGGTCTTTTCTTTGTCTTTAGCATTTCCTCCATTTTAGTTTTAGCTCCCTCTCATGGCCTTGTCAGAGAAATATACAATAGATGTTGACCTACTGCGGTTTTCTTCATAGGCCTATTGCAGGGTCAAATGGCAAATAGAGCAAGATGGATGATGAAGTTCGAAAAGGGTCTTGTTGATATACTTCATGAGAACAATTCTTCACATTATCGTACCCCAAATGGTTGGAGAACAGAAGGGTGGAGGAAAATTGTTAGGGATTTCACTGTAAGGTACCCTGAAGCAAAGTTCAGTAAATCGCAAATCCAGGAACATGAGACTCAATTGAAGAAAGACTATAAGTTGATAAAATCTGTCCTCCAACGTGATGGAGTCTCATGGGACCAGAGTGCATCCATGGTTAGAACAACAGATGAAATCTGGGATGAGATAATCGAGGTGAGGGCTTAGTTCTTCTACTCTTATCACATATATATGCAACTGAGGTAACTTTTCAAATTCTTTAAATTTTGTAGGATATGCCCAAGGCACGGAAGTACCAAAGCAAGAGCTTTCCATTGCTTGACTCACTTGAGCTGTTATTTGATGGTGAGCACCTCCATCCACCCCACCGGGCACACATGCATAACCACACTACCTACAGCTGGAAAAGGCTGAGGAGAAGAACTGTGCTATACACTGATACCTTTTGGTTTACTAAACTAAGTATGTTACGGTGATAGGTCCTATTCCTGAAGGGGGACAGAAATCACCTTCCAGCATACCTCAGAATGTTGGTGGAAATGTTGATGATGGAGGCAACAATATCAGCACAGTCCCAGGCTTGTCTGAAAGACCTAGTGGTAACACAAGTGTTAATGAGGCATGGAATAATATCAGCCTACTGCAAACAGCATTAGGACCCCAAGGTATAGACGATCTCGACATGCTGCAAAATCGTGGTGAAGAGGTGCTGGAACGACTACAGCATGGTGCGGACCCAAGGCCACAAAGAGCTGATGAACAGGCACAGTCAAGTTCTTGTGTAGAACTGCAGAGAGACAGGCGCAAGAAGCGGAAGGTCCCAGACATCCAGCAGATCATGGAGGCCTATATGAATTTCAGAATGAAGCAAGCTCGCGTCAAAGAACAAAGAGCAAAGGATGCTGATCAGTTCACAATTTCAAGCTGTATCAAGGCTCTGCACACCATGGCCGATGTGTCAGATGAGGTCAAGGTATTTGCCTCTGATGTTTTCAAGGACCCTGAGAACAGGGAGATCTTTCTTTCCTATGAACCCAGGCTGCGCACCTTGTGGCTGAAGAGGGAGGTTGGCAAGCTACTCTCGTGATAGCGGTCTTAGGTTGGTGTGGACAAGTGGCAGTCCTTGTTCTTGTTTGTTACCTGGATCGGTCTGAATTCAATTCTGGAGGGAGCTATTGAAGGCCTAGCCTTCGTTAACAAACCCTATTAGTAATTTTAACTGTTTCATGTGCAGTACGTCACTATGCTTCCTGAAATTAAAGACCAATGATGTGCTTGCTGCCTGTAGTGCTTCCCATATTTTGCATCACTGTTGAAAAATGTGACAGAATGCTGTTTCTTGACAGCAGAAATTTGGGATTGTTCTCCACCGTGTTCAAGAAAAGAACCATGTTATTATGTCCCAGAACGATAACTAAACGTCACTAGAAGCAAAACCACCATGATGCCTGCCAGATAACAATGCAGATTAATGGACTGCAAACCATTCGCCTTAGATTTGCATTTTGAAGCTCATATGAATGAGAACTAGATTGCAAGAACAGGTGGGCGATGGCAATAATATTTTTCACCAAATGTTCTTTAGCCCTGTTTGGATGCAAAATATTTTTTTTTGAATAATGTACCTGTATTAATTAATAGAAATAAACACGTCCAAATACAAGTACACCGAAAAAGAATACGTGGGACAGCTGCCTAACCTATATTCTATGAGGATCCCAACAAATAAAGAAATTACAAACTGATCCTTATCTCCTTCGAGAATGGAAGCCAGCCGCATCCGCTGTCGATGAAGACCGCCGACACCACCCGACGCCGCCAAACAATCACCAGAAACAGGAGGAAACCACCGGCGTTGAGGTGGACTGCAGCAGACGCTCAACCTCGCAGAGGCGAAGAAATCTTTGAACGCCCATCCGTCAGGATCACAATCCAGGTTGGAACGACGAGAGCGGCACCGACTATGACATCCACCGTCACAGTGAAGCCAAACTTGCTCAATCACGATCCGTGCCGCCGGCAAATATTTTTAATATATAAGAGATATATACTAGGTTTTACAAAGTATTTTGGTTTTCAAAAGCTACTTGTAGTCTCCAAGACGATGGTTGTCAAAACACTTTTTAAAGTCTGAGAAACTCCACTCATGACTTTTTTCTTTTAAAAAAAAAGACATTTTTGTCTCTTTGGGCTTACAAAACCATAGTCGTGTGTTACACTACGCTAGTTCTCAAAAAGTTGTCTGATAGAACCACTCAACAAGCGCACTACAAACAACAATATCGTTCTCAAGCACAATCAATGTAGAGCCACTCAACAAGCTCACTACAAACTTACTTTCTGCTATAATATCTTTCTCAAGCACATTCGATGTTATATTCATGAACACTCAGCTCAAACTAAACGTTAGACTTGGAGCTGCAAACTCAAACAAAACATCTAGACTTGGATTTACAAATAGAAGAAAGAGACCTCAACAAACTGAAAATATGATTTAGCCAATTTAATCAAATCTGCTGAGAGAAGAGCCATCTCATCATTCTAAAAACATCTAGACTTGGATCCACAAATAGATTAGAATGAGAGACCTCAACAAATTGAATAGATGATTTAGCCAATGTAATCAAAATAGATGATTTAGCCAATGTAATCAAATCTGCTGAGAGAAAAGGGCCATTCCATCATTCCAAAAATTGCTGCAAGGTCGGTATGATCTACCTCTGTGAAACACAGGTGCCCATTCAGTTCATACCAGCATCAAGGAAAACATGCCTGATCAAAATGGTTCAAGATTTGCAACGAATGAAAGAACCAATAGGTTCAATGTTTGCAGCAACCAGAACAAGCAAACACCCAACATTCACAAACAAAACATAGTACATAGCCCAGGGTGCTGATAATATTTTTAAGAGACACTTCCAACTCAATACATAGTTAAGAAGTCTTGATATCTTGAAAAAAAACACTTTTCACAAAGTACAAAAAGAATAGCTAAGCTCAATTGAAGGATTCTATGTCATTTGCTAAACTAGAATCTTGTAAAGAAAAACAAAAGGTCATGACAGCAACAAACAAAGCTTTAAACTTTGAAGTTCTGTACCTTGAATTATGTGAGTCCACCAAAAAAAGTTTCTAGGTCTGCCGAATAGGTCAGAGTATTACAGGGACACTAGGTTTGACAGTCACTGAATACAAATAAATTGAAAAGCACAATTAGAAATTTATGATGCATATATGTAGCTCAACATGAATTATGGAGTCCGGACACAATCTCCATGCACACAAGACCAACCTAAAAAGACTTTTGCCAGCCTTCAAACCTGGACTGTGACAGGGGTTTCCTGATGTCCAGACTTCAAACAGTGTTAACCACTGTAAGTCAGAAATTCACAATGGCAACACCATGCCAAGCTCACATGTAGAAAGCTAGAACTGCCTGCGTAATATGAGCCCATGAGGTTAACAGATAATAAGTTCCTTTGATTACACCCTCCAGTCCGAAATAATCACTATTTTTGTTGTTGTCCTAAGTCAGCTATTTTAAGATTTGGTTGCATATTACTTCCCATATGTTGAGTTCAAATATTTTTGAAATGAAGCAAGTCGACTTGTTCTGAAATTTAGTTTAGTTGAAGTATCTCTTGCTATATTCTATACATAAATATATTAATCTATAAATATATTAATGTAACAGGAAGTACTATTCAAAAACTGAATTTATGTTAATTTATAAATATATTAATAAATACATTTTGTTGATACACAAAAGTCAGCAGTCAATGGATCAGACATTAGGTTAAAGGTCAGATACATGGATGGATATGAGGTGGAGATATATCCACGAAATACACAATGAACTCGAAGTCAGGAGACTGGAGAAGGAAGAGAAGACATAATATAATACCGATTTACAATATGATTCATCCCTTCTTGCCTTTAGCAGAATAATAAGAATACCAAGACTGGGAAGTATAGTGAACCTTCATAATATGAAATCTCTACTAAGATCAACTCCATTTTACTGCTATGTGCAAAAGATCAGGCACATAGTAAAAGTAGAGAAGCCCAACAAACAATGCACAGTATTAGAACCTACAGTCAGCAGATCAAATCAAGTGCAACCAAAGATAAAAGAACAGATAATAAATCAAAACAAAGAATGGGCTTGCAAATACCTAAACTTAATGTCAAACATTAAATGAACTGTTACTGCTCAAGTGCTCATATATTTATAGATAAGGACATAACAGTCACCTTATATGGCATATATATTATCTCACAAACTGTAAGCAACGAACAGTCCTCTCCAGCAACATATGCATCACATGCAACAGGAACGGTCTAAACAAGCTGAGTTTCTGGACAAGTCTATATAGATTCAGCACCTATTCCGATATTCACATTTCTTTATACCAAAAGCAGACGATACGCAAAAAACGAGCATATCTGACAGTAACATGCAATGGGTAGAGCTACAACATAGAACTAGTATAACCCTGGCAGTCTAGTAACTTGGACCCATGCTACAAGAACGGGATAGCCGCTTCTCCATCTCTCGTCCAGTCCCAACTGCTGCTTTTGCGCCAACTCCACCGCCGCCACCTTCTGCTGCAGAAACTGTGCTGTATTGCTTCCTGCAACCTGGGCAGCGCCCATCTTCCACCTTGATCCTGTTGTGGCAGAAGAGGCACATGTTAAACCCACAAGGGCAGGGGCAGAAGCTCGAATCTGTCGGGTCAAGATCGTCGCAACAAATGGGGCACGACTGCGTCAATGAAAGAATCCCCTGCTGCACGGCACTCATTCCCATCTCTGGCCAGCGGTTACCAATGCTTGCTGGGAAGCTGGCCTGCTTGGATATGCTGGGCAAGCTCTGAGGTCGAAATATGTCGTCTGGTGCCCAAGCCCTTGTCTTGCTTCGAATCGGTTCTGGTCTCGCTGCATGGGCAGGTGGTGCAGCGGTCATAGCTGGTGGGGGTGTAGGCGTGGGACCTGAACTCTGGTTACAAGAACTGTCGTCAACATAAAGCGCATCAGCAGCCATTTCCCAATCATCGAAGACTTCACTCTCATCCTCAGGGCCGCCTCTATCCTCCTCAGCATCACTCACACTCCTTGAGCTGGACCATACGCTGCTTCCACTGCTAAGGCTGGGGCCACCGCCATTGCCAGAGAACCCCTTCCTCTGAGGGCAGCCACCACCTTGGGACTTGTCTGACTTGTCTGAGCCTGGGGAGTCGAGGCCACTGCCAGCAGCACCAGCCTCCTCCCTGTCCTCCGGATCACTACCCCTTGATCTGGAATCAACCCGGCGACGAGGAAGTGGAGGGTGCGGGGAAGCAAGGACGGGTGAGCCAGCATTTGAACCTGGTCCTGTTGGCGAAGTTGCAACCTTGGCATCATTACCATCATTGCCTGGAACAATCCAAAACGAAAGAATATATCAGATTTTATTGAACGAATCCACAACAAAAGCACCAACTTAACAGCTAAATCACACCAATCAACAAAAAGATATATATAACATTCAGAAGCAGCACCTGAAAAACACACACACACACACAACCATGTCCTAGAAGGGATCAAAACGTCTCACATAGAACAGATCATAACTTCATGAAATCTTGATCCGATGCATGGAGAGCTCAACTCCCGCATATACGCCACTGCCGAATCCCCAATACAAATCCCGAAATCCCCAAAATCACAAACACATATTAATACATCACACAGACGAGGCATGAGATCAGACCTTGCCCCTTGGACAGAAACTGCCCGCGGCGCGTCTCGCGCTTGCTCTGCTTCAGCTTCGCCGCCGAGCGGTTCCCCTGCAAGGCGCACACAAGAAAAAAAAAGGAAACGCAGATCAGATCAGCAAGCGGTGGAATCAAATCGAATCCAAACCAACCGGGAACCCCTCGCCCGGAATCGAACCAGGGAGATCACCCCGACCCCGTCCCCATCCCCCAAAGGCGAACAACCCCTCTTACCCTCTTCTTCTTGGCGTCGCGCGCGGCGGCCGCCGATGCGGGCGATGCGGCGTCGCTGTTCCCCATCACGCCTTGTGGTGAGTGAAGGCGACGGCGGACTGCTGCCGGGACGGGCTCGTCGACGCGCGTGCGTTCGAGGGGGGCGGTGGAGCAGGAGGAGCGAGAAAACCCTAAAAAGCGATGCGGCGAGCGGCGAGAAGGAGGCGGAAGCGGAAGCGGAGCGATGGGTGGATAGACAACACGCACACGAGGGACGACGAAAGGGAGACGAAATCTGCTGTGCCTTTTCGTTTGCCGTCCGTTGCAGTTTTATTGATCCTCGGAGGAGCGTGGCAAATGACGGGATTACCCTGGGGCAAATGACCGAATTGGGTTTGTTCGTGACTTAATTTTCTTTAAAAAAAAGAGAATACGTACGTGGCTAAACTTGCCAGACGGAAAAAAAAACTTGCCACACAAATTCAACAAAGAAAAGATCGGTCGTGCCATAGTTTGTTCGGCAAAAGTTGATTTGTATTTTCGGCTATTGTTTGGTTCACTGTGATATATGTAGGATGTCAATTAGTAGACTTATTTTTGTGTGAAACTTTGTTGCAAGTGTGGCTTGATATTGCTCGCCGCACTTTGACCTGTTTAGTTTGTCACGTAAATTGCCAAACCATGTCCAACTCTCCTGTCTAACTTGCGGAGACTCTATGTCATCGCGGAAGCATGCACAACTCATGAGTTTTGGTCACATACAAGATATGTGGTCTAATTATATTGGAATTAGATGTTTTATCTATCATCGCTAGTTGTTAGCTGTTCTTACTAAAATAAATAGGAGTCTGATATATGAAATCTC
This sequence comes from Cymbopogon flexuosus, assembly GCA_027790015.1. NCBI lineage: Eukaryota > Viridiplantae > Streptophyta > Magnoliopsida > Poales > Poaceae > Cymbopogon > Cymbopogon flexuosus. The sequence goes on along the minus strand of JAKNSH010206203.1, from coordinate 10,051 downwards.
CACTATCCAGATAAGAAGGGGGTGTAGAAAAAATGGAATGAAATTTTGGCTAAGAGGAAGAAACTCTTCCATTGTCAAGATAACATGGGAAGGTGAAGAAAAAAGATGAAATTTTAGCTCTTGAATGTTTGGTTTATAGATAAAAATAGATATATACTATCAAATTGACGAGGGATGTTTTCGTGAGGATATTTCTTTGGCTCGTAGTGAGTGGTGTGTTTTTGTTATTGTTTTTACGAGAGAGAAAAAGGCTCGCGGTGAACGGTGTTTTTGTTGTTGCTTTTCTATGAGAGATAAAAAGGGCGTGGCAACGTGCGGCGCGATTGCGACGTCGCGGGCCGTTGCGACCATCCGTTGGTAGGTAGATGGCCGGCGCCGAGGATTTGGCCAAGATCATCGATTCCGAAGGGGAGGTGAGTCGGCAGAAGGTGCTGGAAGCTTCCGGTCCTGCTCCACACGTGATTGAGCGACGTCAGAGATTAGATCTGAATAATTTTTTTGAACGTAGTATAAAGAGCTTATTATCTGAAATATATAGAAGGAGAAAAGGAGTATCTTTTTTTTTTTTTGTTCTGTTGATGAAAGGGTTATCTTTTCCTATGGCCAAGAAAGATGGATATGCTGGCTTCTCGAGCAAGGTTTGTGAAGATACACTATGCCTGTCATGAATATGAATGAATATATCTGAAACTACACATGCCATTTGTAATTTACAAGGCGTCCAGACTCCAGACGTGCTCACTCAGCAACACGTCATCAACAGACGGTTATAGACAACAGACGGTCAGAGATTTTCAGCCGAGTGGTGCCAGTTATACGGATCGACTGTGTTCATGGGCCTTTTCTTTGGGGGCAAAAAGTTAGAAAGTTGAATTCCGAACTCATATAGCACTCAAAAGATTCGTCTCGTGATTTAGAACCAAACCGTGTAAGTAGTCATTTTTTATCTACATTTAATATTTTATGCATATGGCCAAAAATTGATGTGATGGTGATTTGATGGAAAGAAGTTAGAATTTTTAGCAAAGAGAACGAGGCCCAATCACTTCATCTCACCCTCATCGATCAGGACCACTACACATCTATCTAACTGCCGACGTTTTCCGCTGGTACCACTGCTAGCTCTGCCTCTGCATCAACGTGGCATCAAAGGCACGTGAAAATGGGCATCAAAGGCACGTGAAAATGGGTTCCATCAATGTGGCATCAATTCTGGCGGGCAGCAAGCCCTTCAAGGCAGGAAGTTTCTGTGCTCCTACATCAAGACAACCAGACAGGCGAAAGAGGCCGAGTATCACCCATTAGATTTTCCTTTCGATGATCGCCCATTAAATTAATGAAACAGAATCAAGTAATAGTGAAGAACCAAACCAGCAGCTACAGAAGATCAATCATGAATGATGCTAGTTGATCGTCAGGACTCAGGAATGCAGGAACGCGTGGGCAAATGCTTAAGAAACTAGAGATGATTGTGATACTGTCGTGGGTTCTGGCTTCCCCTAGCATTCACATGCGCTCCTTCCTGTTTTGTCATGACTCACATTCTGACAAGGACTCTGCAAAATGCATTTCCATGATCATTCAAAGGCAATATTTAAATTAGCAGTTAAAAGAAATGGCAGCCACGCCAAACAATATATCACGAGGAGAAAGTGAAGGGTAAACTGGATGCAGCCATAACATCACACGAGAAAAAAAGTAGCAGGGTGAATTGGATGCATGTTGCAACTGAACCTGGACAAGTGTCCCTCCACAGCTCCACCACAGCACCATGTCTAATCTGGCCATAACTTAAAGTGTAAATAGCCTAAAAAAATAATGAAACAGATAAGGAAGCTACGAGGATTACAGATAGAATATATATAAAAAAAATAGACCCATGGGCAGAGCAAAGTTACCTTATCATAAGCAGTCGGGTACACAGTTTCAGATATGTGTCATTCTTTTGCAACTGACAACTGTCAACTGTAGCAACATAACACTAGCTCAGTACTTCTTGCAGAAACTGCAATAGTGACACTGGCACCATAATCAATTAATCATGCAAAAATGTAGCGATCAGTACTTCTTACAGCAAACTGCAATAGTGACACTGACAATATGATCATGGCCAAATAATATCGACCAGTGGTGCTGCTTCAGCCTGCATCATAGCGAAATCAGTACTACTGGTGCATCTACTATGCTACAGCCAGCCTGGCGCACAGGTCTATTATGTGCACAATCACAACTTTAACTGAGAAATTTCCACTTCTATTTAAATTAGCAGTTTGTGTATTCTCCAAAAACAGTTAGCCATTTCGCCTCAAATCCCGACAATCTTCATGCCATTCAAATCATCCATATGTCCAAATCTTCGAAGCATTTACCTAAGATTAGTGCTAACAAACAAATACTTTAATCCATCAGCAAATTTGTACTTCTGTCTATGAGGCCACTATCTGTTTTGCAAAAGAATGTAATTATGAGTACGGAAACAGCATATAACTGAAATTGAAGTCACCCACAATAATCAACTGCACTCCAACCTACACCTTTTTGAACTCCATGATTCTTCATTGTTTCTCTTAGTTTCTCTATCTCATCCCATTTTTTAGCACTGCCATAAGAATTAGATATTAAAATGTAGTATCCCTCATTTTCTGGGTCAGAAGCAAATGCCTTTTTTGCAATCCTTAAACCCATCTCAAAGTTGTCATGCAATTTGCAGGCACTAAGCAAAGTTCCCCATATCCCACCATCAGGTTCAACTGGCATGGCTAATACCATATCTTCTGCTTCTTGGAGATGCCCAGATTTCCCTAGGAGATCCACCATGCAGGCGTAATGCTTCAGGTTAGGCTCAAGTGAGTATTTTCCCATTCTTGTGAACAGCTTCCTGCCCTCCTCAAGAAGCCCTGAATGGCAGCAAGCAGATAGAATAGCAAGAAAGGTGACACCATTAGGCTTAATACTTCCTCCTTCCATCTTACCAAATAATTCTAATGCTTCTTTTGCTTCCCCATGCATCCCATACCCCGATATCATAACATTCCAAGCAACAACATCATGTTGAAACATAGAATCAAAAATCCTTCTTGCAATTTCAAGCTGCCCACATTTGGCATACATGTCAATAAGTGCTGTGTTGATTGATACATCATAGTCCCACCCCATTTCTTTAACGTAAGAATGTATCTTCTCTCCACATTCCAATGCAACCAAGTTTGCACAAGCTGAAATGACAGTAATCAAGGTTGTTAAGTTGGGTGTCAAACCTTCAGTGAGCATTTGATCATACAGTGACACCGCAGCATTTGAATGTCCCAGATGAGCATAGCTAGATATCAGTGTATTCCATGTGACAACATCCCCCTTCAGTTTGGCCAGGCCAAATATTTTGCATGCATGATCAATTTTTCCACACCTCCCATACATGCCAATTAAAACATTTGCAACTGATAAATCAGCATCTAGCAAGTTCTTGATTGAATAACAGTGTGCTGATCGACCTAGTCTTAGTTCCGCTAGCCGTGAGCAAGAAGAGATTGCGGAAACCAAGCTGTTGGCATCACACAGGAATTCATACTTATCTCTGAACTGCATCTCACGATACAGCTCCAAGCATTTGACATCATATCCAGCTTTGCAATATCCTACAATCATCAAGTTCCATGAGTCAGTATCTTGTTGATGCAACAATCTAAAAACTCTGCCTGCACTGTCCACCAATTCAAATTTTCCATACATTGATATCAAAGCATTTCCAATCAAAACACTATCTCCAAAGTTTCTCTTCGTTATAACTGCATGAAATGCCTTCCCTCCGTGTACATTGCCACTGTTACCCAAGCCAGAGAGCAGACAGCTAACGAGAACCTCATCTGGCTGCAGACCTGACTCCATCATCTCCTGGAACAACTCCATAGCCTCCCTGATAAGCCCTCTCCAGCAGTATATTCCAATCAAACTTGTCCAGGAAACCACGTCTTTCTCTGGCAACTCCGTGAATAAAGTGCATGCATCCTCAGTGCTGTGACACTTCGAGTACATAGAGAAGAGGGCACAAATTACCATGGGGGAATCGCTAACCCCAACCTTCACTACATACCCGTGCAAGCATCTACCAGAATTCAGCTCATTTAGCACCCCACACGCCTCCAAGCCACTCTCCATCGTCCGTGAGTTTGGCCTCGCCTTGCCATCATCCGCAAGCCTGACCATCTCTACCAGATAGCGCAACCCCTCCCCACACTCCCCGTTCCGCACGCACCCTGATACCACCGCGGTCCACGCGACCACGTCCCTCTCGGTCATTTCCTCAAACACCTTCACGGCGTCTCCGACGACACCGCACCTAGCGTACATGTACACCAGAGACGATGCGACGGCGACGGAGCCGCCATCGCCGACGAGGAGGCCGTACCTGACGCAGTACGCGTGCACGGAGGCGCCGACGCCGAGCGCGCCGAGCTCGGCGGCGGCGGAGGCGGCGAGCGGCGCGGTGAAGGGGGAAGGACACGCGCCAGAGGCGAGCATGCGGCGGTGGGCGGCGAGCGCGGCCACGAAGTCGGAGGCACAGTGGTGGGTGCGGATGAGGGAGTTCCAGAGGAATGCGTCGGGACGGGGGCAAGCCGAGAAGGCGAGCGCCGCGAGCCCGGGGCGCCCCGCGGAGGAGTAGGCGGAGATGAGCTTTGCGGCGAGGTCGGGGCGTTGGGAGAGGCCCGAGGTGACGGCGAGCGCGTGGACGCGAAGTAGCTCGGGCACCGGCGAGGGAGACGGCGACGAGAGGAAGCGGGAGAGGATGGCGAGAGGGGTCGCGGCTTGGGGCGGCGGCATTTGATCGCGAGTTCGAATAGCTCACCCGTGCACACTGCACTTTAGCCAGAATTCAGAAACGGGTGCTCTGAAGATACAGAATTCGGAAACGAGTCACGTACTCATAACTCACAATGACATACTGATACGTGGATTTCGATTCGAAGAAAGGTATTTTTGAATGCATAATCTGATCCTAGTTGACTAGTTCCAATTTCCAAAGTTTCGTTTTAGAAAAACATCCAGCATTGTCTTTTGAAGGGAAAACTCCAAAGCGCACTGAATCCTCGTAAAACATATGTAAAAGTGTAAAATAATATTAGCAGTGTCAAGATTATCCAATCATTTTTATTACTATTGCGATCTTCCAAGTGCAACTACACACCACTGCTAAAGTTCGAAAGAAAAGAAAAGAAAAGAGTGCAGATTAACAAATGATATAGTACTCTTCAGACTTCAGTAGTTCAGTCCTGAATTCTGGAGTATAGAAGTGCAAGCAGCAAGCAACTTTGCCATCAAAGAGCTTTTATTGACGAGCATTGTACTGTACATATCTGTCCATGAACAGGACTGATGCTGTCTTCAGTTAATGATGCGCTTCATTCTCCTGAAATGAATGCCCCTTCACAGGCTCACAGCTTAGATGGAGGCTGGTACCATCCCCACGGTTCGTCCGAGCAATACTTGGTGACTTGCTTCACGGTCATATAGTTATCAAGGCCCCTGAAAGTAATAATGAAGACAATTCAGATGGTGCAATTTACAACACCTTTGCTTATAAGGAGTATAAAAGCTACAATTTGTGCAATCTTTTGACATTGCAGTCAACACTCACCATTCTCCGAGCTCCCGACCAAAACCACTCCGCTTGTTCCCTCCCCAAGGAGCTTGGACGAAGCATGGTTGTGAGCAATTTATCCAAATAATACCGGAGTGAAGAGCCTGCAGACGATGAATTTTACATGTGTTATGGTATCAAATACTTCAATCAAATGATAATTTTAACATCCTTGCAAGTAATCAGGAGGTGAAATCAATGGCCATGTCATACTTCCACTTGCAGTTACCTTTGAAATGCGCTCGCACCTCTCTTGATCATTGGAGATAACTGCACCAGCTAAACCATAGCTGAAAAGAGTTTGTGCAGAAGGTGAATGAACAAGCATCAAAGGTTCTTTTCTATTTTCTAGTCTTGGAAAATCAAGCAAAAATGACTCACTGGGTATCATTTGCAAGTTCCACAGCTTCACTCTCTGTCCTGAACTCTTTAACGCAGATGACTGGTCCAAAGACTTCCTCTCGCCAAATTTGCATTGACGTACTGACATCTGTTATAATTGTAGGTTCGAGAAAGAACCCTCTTCTGAGATGCTGCCAATTCATCAATGTAGCTTGGATCAATGGCTGAGAAACCAAAATCAGGTAATGAATTAAGGACGCTTACTTGTGGTCGGGCACCTCCATACAGAATTGTGGCACCTTCACTTCTTGCAGTTGAGATGAACTTCTTTATCTTTTCATACTGAATTAAACAAGAGGATTTAAGATGTTCAGACTTCAGAGTTGTGGATGACACATGCAATTGGGTTATGTCCATAATGTTCTATGTTGATTTAAAAAATATAAATGAATAAATTTACTTTCTTTGAAAGGGTGATGCGCAAAGAATCATTTGCTAAGAGTTTCTTGCTTTGGATATCATCACTGTTAGCCTGAATACTGGTTATTTATTTAATTTGGACATAATATCCTCATTGAAGTATTTACATATTAAAAAAAATGTACATGACTGCAACAAAACTTCAACAAGTTTGATACGCTTCATTTTACATCACCTGTCCTTCACTGACAACTGAACCCAGTCTACAGCCTTCCTCCAGTGGATCTGAGACTTTTATATTCTTTGCCCATGCAACCATTCTATCCAAGAATTTCTTTGCAATTTTCTCCTGTATTAGAAATAACTTGTTGTGATGTCATGTATCAGAAGATGACTTGATCTGCTCAAAACAACTAGAAGAAATACATACATGCAGCAGTAGACGAGAAGTAGCACTGCAGACTTGACCAGCATTTGCGAAGATCCCAAACATGGCCCATTCAACAGCTGTTTTCAATCCAGTTATAACTTAGTACAACTACAAAAACTTGCGATAAAATATGTAAAATTGACTTCAACACTTCTATAATGCTATAAACATTATGAATTGAGCTGAAAATAGATTGATTTTTGAAAGACTTGATAAAATAAAAATAGGGACAAACATGAGGAAGAGACCTTTGTCAATGTCGCCAATGTCATCAAAGACAATAAGAGGACTTTTGCCACCAAGCTCTAATGAAACAGGCTGTTGAAGATACAATAAACAATGGAATAAGGATTCTGTGATACAGGTACATAATATTTGAAGATTTCTTGCATCAACAGAACCACAATGATCAAGTTGATGAAAAGTTCATTTAGGAAGTGGAAATTTGCTGAGAAAGGATGGCAGCTAAATATAGATAAAAGCGAACAAACCTTAACCATTTGGGCAGCTGAAGTCATTATTCTCTTCCCAGTTTCTGTACTGCCAGTAAAAGCAACCTACAACATGGACGCATAATTTTGATAAGTTTATGATCTGACAGTAATTATTTCAAATCAAGTGGTGCCTAACAGCATATGTACTCATTGAGAAAGAGGTCTGATTGTCCTGACCTTATCCACATGTGGATGTGAGGATAACGGAGCACCAGCTTCAGGACCCAGACCAGTAATTACGTTCAAGACACCTGGTGGTAGGCCTATTTCCATACATATTGCACCAAGCTCTAAGCAACTCCTGAATTTATAAAAGATTTTATTCCCAGCTCCCAGGATAGAACAATTGCTCAAGTAACTTGAAAAGCATCAAAGCCTTACACAGAAGCCAACTCCGAAGGCTTTAATACAGCTGTACACCCAGCAGCCAAGGCAGGTGCGACCTTCCAAGTTGCCATCAACAGAGGATAGTTCCTTCATTTACAAAAGGAGAAAGATAAGGGGTTACAATGATCATCTGATAAACTCATTGTTCATGTGCAAAGCACAAACATAAATGATAGTAGTTCTCCAAGACTTTCAGGATGAAAAAAAAAAGGTGCACTTGTGAGTGATGGGGTTAACATATTCCTAACTTGTAGAGGGCTCAGCTCAACAATTGAGAAATGAGCATAATAGTGACTAAAAGGCTGGTATATGGCCCAAGGGGCTTGGAGAAGAAAAGGCATATTTCTAGCTGATCATGTTGTGCTTTTCTTGGATATAAGATAGGTCAAAAGAAACAATTTCAGTTATCATGGAAGCAGCGCTTCAAATATGTTAAACTATGAAATACAAAAGAGAACAAATTTAAAATGTTCTCCATACAGATAGGACTCAGAATGTTTGCTTGTTTGACATGGATAAATGAAAGCATGTAGTAAAGATAGAAAATAATTAATCACTCTGGTTTAACCACATAACTATTGACCTTAAGAAGAAAATGAGCCATGGAATGTAGAAACATTTTGTTACACTAAGAATCAGCATATGCTCATGAACTGAAAACCTAGGAGGTATACAATTAAATGTGGAAAATTTGTTGAATTGAGGTGCTTCAATGAAAGCAGATGTCATACCAAGGAGTGATCAGTCCAACAACCCCAATGGGTTCTTTAAGTACATATGACTTGAAGTTTTCCATTGGCAGAGAGATTGGTGAACGTTGCTTCCCATCTAAAGCTTCTGCCAGATCAGCATAGTACTCAAAGCATGCAGTGACATCATCCTAATATAAAATGTTAGAACATTGATTAAAACATGGAGCATCTTCTTTCTCCAGACACAACAAACATCATATTGCAAAATGCAAAACTGAAGTTACCATGTCTGCACTCGATTCATCCAGAGGCTTCCCAGAATCAAGTGTCTCCAGCAAAGACAGTTCAGATTTCCTATCTTTAATCTGCACCCAGAAACAAACATTTCAAGAAAATTACTGCCAGAAGAAACAACAGTGCCAGTTAACAGAAAGAAAACAATGAGACGATTTCCTCATAATAACAGATGTCCATTTAGCCAACTTCTCCTGCCGAGTTACACTGGTTAGACCGTTGAAGTATTGGGGGTCAATGAAACCCCTGTCACTGGTCCAGGTTCAAAGGACAAAATCAGGGCGAGTGGGCGACATCCCTCCCCCTAACAGATGTCCATTAAAAATGCAGTAAACAGCATTAACTAGTAATGCCTTCCATACGTGCGCAAGAACTAATCTTAAATGATGAAAGTAAGATCCAACGCCCGATTGCTTATAGCTGAGGAGTGAAGACTGAAGAGCATCCATACTTTCCAATACTGAAAGATATTCTGTGTGATTGGAGCCTGCATTGTTGCTATCCTTCTAGGCCATTACTACCTCAAGGACTTGAGGCTTCTACTCTACCATATGAGATTAGTAGACCAAGATTAAGGTATCTACATTAGTAGGCAAAGATTAAGGTATCTGATATAAAGCTGCAACCATACCCCTTGTAGATGTTCATACACAACAAAGAGGTGTAAAACGAAATCAGATCCTGGCCAAATAAAAGAGGAGACATTCTAAAATCGCTCAACAGCCATCCATCTCGATCACATTTTTGTTTCTCCCAGAAGCGATATATGGACTCAAAAAAAACACTAGGCAACAGCAGCCTTCCTAGTCGCCCCAAAAACTAACTCTGTTCACACAGCAGCTAGCAGAGTGATGTTCACAACTCCAAGTCTCCTCCAACAGACTCGGGATATGGTTGTGACAGGATAAAAGGTTGGCACCTTGGCGGCGATCGCCCTGAGGAAGTTGGCGCGCACGATCCCAGGGGCGCGCGACCAGTGCCTCCCGCCGTCGCGGGAGAACGCGTCCCGCGCCGCGGCGACCGTGATCTCCACGTCCTCCGCCGTGCCCGCCGGGATGTCGCCTTCGCCGATACCGATCAGTGATGACCACCACAACAAGAAAGGTCGAGTTCAGTACGGTGCTTGGTAGGCAGTTGCTGCAGGTACGACGTCAAAGCGATCGGAGTCGGAGAGAGGGGGAGGAGCGCGGGCACGAACCGATGGTGGCCTCGGTGGCCGGGTTGACGACGGGGAGGCGGCGCCCGAGGCACGGCTCCCTCCAGGCCCCGCCAATGAAGAGGCCGCGCCGGGGGACCGTCTGCGGCGGCGCCATGCCGATGCGGTGGACTGGAGGCGAGAGGACAGAGGAGTGACCTG
>JAKNSH010206042.1:0-12544 GCA_027790015.1 Cymbopogon flexuosus | reverse complement strand
CGTTGGACATGTCCAAACCATCTCAACCGATGTTGGATCAATTTCTCCTCAATTGGCGCCACCCCAACCCTTTCCCGAATATCGTCGTTCCGTACTCTATCCCTCCTCGTGTGCCCACAAACCCAACGCAACATACGCATCAGAAGACTACTCTACGGAAAAAAAAAAAAAATCTTAACAATCTTCACCACAGTGCCAACTTGGAACTTCATCATTATTAGTTATCCAAGTTTCACAACAATAATCTGGCTGTGCCTCTCTGTTTGTTAGCTCTAATCAAAATGCTTAATAAGAATAATAGCTCAGTGCAAATGTGAACTGCAAACAGTAATGCTAGCATTGACAGGCTTTGAAGTGGCTCCGGAGAACAATAATTCCAAATAACACATGCCTCAACAACAAAGCCTTTTAGTCCCCAATAAGTCGGGGTAGGCTAGAGTTGAAACCCAACATAAGGTCATGAACCACCAACAAAAAGGGAAAATAGAGAAAAAGAAATAATATATGCAAGGCATCAATTACAGTGATATTATTAGGGGAACTAAAGCCTAGTCATGGTTCAGGCACATGATAGATGCTTTCCATGCACACCTGTCCAAGAAAATTCTCTAGGTATATTTGATCCTTACATTATTTGCTTGCCTTACAATTTCAGTTTGCAAATGCACTGGAAACAAAAATATTAACTAACCTGGAAATCATTTGATTGCCTCCTGGCATCACCAAAGGAAAACCGCAACGCATCTGCAACTGCAAGTAAATCTGTTCCCTCTGGAACAAATCCTAGTGAATGGAAATCGTTCGCCAAGCCTAAGGAGTCCCGATTAACATAATGTACAAGCTGAAACAAGTAAATTCAGTTTTTCAGAAGTCAATTTCTTGATTGAAGCCAAGCAAACCAACATATCAGGAAACTAAAACATGAAGCTACTATGCCACATATTTCACAAAACGAAGTTACAATTATCTGCTTGTATATGGTAGCAGACAAGGTTATTAATTTATACAGATTTCGATTCCTCAAAAAAAATTATACAAATTTTATGCAGTGAAAAGTAATCCAACAAGTTTATAATTACTCGGCCTGCAGATAGCCCCCGGGCATTTTGCTAAGACCTCACGCAGATCAAGAAAACCCTTGAACTCTGCCCACCCATACACAGTGGCACCATAACCCATGTGAGAACGACCATGACTGGGGCTAAACCTTAGACCTATGCTTTGGTGTGGGACAGACGAGGGTTGTTTTTTCAACCCCAACCTGAAATTCACCCCCATGGGGAGTCGGACCCGGGACCTGAGGAGTGCTACTCGAACAACCAACCAACTCAGCTAGTGGCTTAAATTACACATGAATAAAGTACAAGTATAATGTTTCACACAACTTATGGTAGAAACAGGACTATCAATGTTCAGTTTTATTTTCCGCCTATGTTGACTGGAAGACTTTCTTGAGTCGTCTCAACATAGCCGGTCCCAAGCCCGGATAAAGCGAGGAGGGGGCTGTGTTAGGTGTGGCGAACCAACATCCTAAAACAGCCACTCTAATGGATTTGAAACCCAAAAGTTGTTGTAAACAGTAAGATCATTCAGCAAATTATTTCTTGCTAGACTTCCTAATTAAATTTATCCACAATGTGACAAGACCAGGAAATAAGATTAGCCATGTTTAAGTTTAACCAACTTCTGAAAATCAAACACCAGCATTGCTAGCCTACTTGCTGCTCTTTGAAGACCTTACCAATAACACTTAGCCTGTAACTTACAAAAATAGTTAAGTGATTGAGCAGCATAACATCTAAATCTAAACCTTTTTGAACCTTCCTGTTTCCACAATAAGAGTGAAAAACATACCCTTTGTACGATCTATAAGTTTGGCAGAACAAGTTAAGACAGTCTCACATACCATTTGTATAAGCCCAACACGATAATGCCTCGGAATATCTCCCATCATACCAAAGTCAAAATATGCTAGAGATCCACCTTCAGTTGCAACTAGATTACCAGGATGGGGGTCTGCATGGAAAAATCCATCTTCAAGCAGCTGTCGCAATGAGCAATAGAGACCCTGGGAGACGAGGAAAACATCAGTCCATAAGTCAGCAAGCATGATATGAAAAGCATAGAGGGTAAGGAACTAAGGACATACACTAAACACATTAAAACACCTCGAGATGGTTAAACTTATGTTCTAGCCAAAATTCAAGCTAATAATGGCATTTTAAGGGGTGAGAGATATGGTCATACATTAGAATCACACAAGAGAGACAAAGGACAGAACTAATGTTGCAATGCAATTTACATTCAAGCAGTCAAGTGACAATACCTCATCTATCATTCTTTTCCTGTTCAAATTGGCTTTATTGATGCGCTCAGCATCAGTTAGCTTGATTCCATCAATCCATTCCAGTGTCAGTATGGTTTTACATGTATAATTCCAGTAAACTTTTGGGACCTTGATGCTTGTACTACCTTCAGAATTGACCCCACCTGAACCTGCTAGAAAATAAATTGTGTTGAGCTCGCAGCATGTAACCTTTTAAGGAACAGGTATTGTGAGACCATAGTTGGGGGATGGATATGGATTATATCAATAATTTATTAAGAATTGAATTAAATAAGTGTCCAAACTCACCATGAGAGTAAAGAGTAGCAAATCTTTCAGCATTTTTTCCTTCTAAATTATAATCAATCTCATCAAACATGTGCCTGACCTGTTGAACCAAAGTTAAAATTATACAGAACGATCTAGAATTTACAGGAGGGAAGGATAATCGTCAAAAGAGGAGATCGCAGGTCTACAATTTGCATAATTCTCTTGTTATTTATGTAACTTCATTTTCAGAACGAGCATCTCTGAAGTTAATAAGAAAATTTAGAAAGGTTCAGAACAAAGATTAACCTAACCCAAAAATACTAGAATCACAATAAGTCAGACCATTAAGTACCAGGTAGAGGGCCATAACAAGGCAACAAATATAGGAGAGTCCAACAAATGCTACACTTGCTAAAATTATATGCTCTATGCATAATCCAAAGAAAAATATACAATAGACATGTGAGGTAAGAGCAAAGCTGAGCTTCATCCCTCTCATGTTATGTGGATAGGAAGCTATTTATAATATAAACGCAACAAACATTCTAATCCATTCTTACAGTAATTTTGGATCCAGATAAAGTATTCTTTGGAATTCATTGTAATCAACCGATCATGGCAAATGTAAATGTTAAAAAAAATACTATAAGAGAAAGAGTGATCAGAGTAGCACAGACAACGAAAAGTCCAATTCAGAAAGAAGTAGAAGCTCACAATCTCATTAACTGCCACCAATAGGTCTTTGCGAGCCTTAGCAAATCGTTTCATTTGTCCTCCAATCATGTGGAACAAAAGTGCATCTAGAGTCAGCAAAGGCGCCATTCCTGGCCTTTGAACTTTGACTGCAACAAGCTCTCCAGAGCATAGATGAGCTGCATTACTTGAAGTATCAAAGAAATGCATTTCAACTTGGAGAACTCAGGTCTGAAATGTATTCTAAGGTAAATAAATATCAGTACAGAAGAAGGATAATCACCAGTTAGTAGCAGAAGTCTTATCAGAAATGTCTAACCTTTGTAAACTTGCCCCAGTGATGCTGCTGCAATCGGCTCTGGGCTGATATCAGCAAACAAATCAGAAATTCGAGAGCCCAACTGAGACTCTATGGTCCTGAGTGCAGTGCGAGTTGGAAACGGTGGTATTTGATCCTGAAAAGAAATTGTTCAGCCAAAACATTGAACTGCGATTAATAAGCTACTAGTACAAGTTCCTCAGACTTCTGATTGAACTATGCATTACTAATGGCTGTTTTGGGGCCTCCAACTCCTTTCTAGGACCTAAACATGTCAGTGGATCTACTTTGATGCCACAACTTTAAGACACTCATTCACCTCATAATTCTAGGAGATTAACATAAACTGAAGAGAGCATATTCTTAGAATTTAGATCTAACCATTCTTTTCATCACAAAGAAAAAATTTAGAATAGGGAGATACCTGTAGCTTTGCAAGCTCCTGACAATACGCACTAGGAAGTATATCAGGGCGTGTGCTCAATGCCTGGCCAAGCTGCACAGTGAAAGAGGATTGGTAAAAGAAAATATCATCAAATCCCTAGTTGTAATAAGCACCTAAGACAATAAGAACTGTAGTTCAAGAATAAGATATGGGCACAATGGCACACTAAAGATGCAGTCAACACAACCACCAACATGACTGATTTCGTACGAATGCTTAAGGTAGATAATCAGCATGTTACAAAACCAAAGTGATAGCTGAAGTGATTTTGATGGTCATAAGACATACCATACTAAAAAAGGTTAAGCATAAAAATTAAATTGAAAAGATCAGTGCTGCATGTCAATCGGCATACCTTGATGTAAAAAGGACCCAAGCGTATCAAGGTCTCTCGAAACTGCAATAAGGAAATGAAAATCAGAGACATGATGCTCAGTTCCACCACCAACAAAAGACAAGGAAAACAACCTTTTCTGCTCTTTTATGCATGTCATTGAGCAACAAATGCCAAATAGTGAGTTTTACAACATGAAAAGAGATGGTAGCAGCCCTGTACAGAGCAAGGAATGGACCAAAGCCACGGTCAGCAAAAATCCTGCGTGAACTTGACCCCAAGATTCTTCCAAACTGGATTTCCAGTGACTTCTTTCTGATCTTTGCATATTCTGATGATGGCCTCTCTCCATGTACACTTGTAAATGCACTTGAGTAGCTACAAAACAGAAAGAAGAAATAAACCACCTAAACATAATTTCTGCAAACAAATAACACTAGAATTGCAGACTTGTCTTTTAATCCAAAAACATTTTACACTACCGAAGTGAATCATAAATTGAATGATCGATTGGCGCATGGTACAATTACAGCTAGTGCACGCCAGATGCGATGCTGGTAGGGTCCAACCCTTCATTATGTCTCGAGCTGAAACGGGTCGTGCGACTTCAAAATAAGTTTGAAACGGGACTGCGACCTAGGGTTACGCCGCGGTGACCGGTAGCTGAGATCCGCCTGTCGACTGCCGTTACCTCATCACCGGCGTCGAGGCGGGGAGGCGGGGAGGCGGCGGCAACGCCGGGGAAGACGTCGCGGGGGCGGCCTGCAAGGCGCGGGGAACGAGAAAGGGGAGTCCTCTGCGACGGTCGGCGCGGCGGGCGAGGAGGAGCAGCCGCGAGGTGGGGCCCGACATGGCCGGGATCTCATCAGCTCCGCCGCCCGCACTGGAGGGAGAGCCGGGGAAGAAGGGCGGTGGGGGGTTTAGGGGAGGACGGAGGAGAGAGGTGTACGCCGTACGTGTACGCTCTCTGCTAGGAAGCGGTGAGAGGAAGGAGGCAGCGGCGCCGCGTGGCGGACCCGAGTGCGAGCTGGCGGCTGCCGCGCGTGCGGTGGTTCGTTGCTCGGTGCTGGGCCGCTGGCCCGTCTTGTTGGAGGCTTGGAGCTTGTCCAGTCGGCCCATTTGTTCGTCTCCTTGATTAGCAGCCCACACCGGCTTGGCTCAAAATTAGATTTTGGTTGAACCGAAGCTTTTTATCAGAAGTTCAGGACATAAGGTTTCGAATCATAATCATGCCATTATTATTGTAGTGATAAGTTTGTGTTGCTTGTACTTATGTCATTATTGTTATTTTGTTCTTTTAATGAATATATTGATGTGTTTTAATGTAATCAATTAGTTATTCTAGTATATAATGGTATAGCTATTGGGGTTTCTCAGGCCTCTGCTGTTAGGGTTTCTCAGGCCTTTGTTTTGATCTGTCTCATTCTCATGTCTATCCATATCTACTTCTGTCTTCTAAGCCTAGCTTTTTTACTTAGTCTATAATGGAAAACATGGCATGGAGGACTAGAAGTTGTGCGGGTAACAAAGACAATAGCAATCTCTATCTCTACTATAATTGAAATCTTCTTCAAGTCAATTCCTTCCTTCAAGATCAACGACTTACAGCACACCTACTACAGAGACAATAGCTGAGATTAAATTTCTATCTCGATCTCTATCTCTATCTCTACTACTATAATTGAAATCTTCTCTAAATTAATTTCTTCCTTCAAAATCAACAATTCACAACACATCTGCTATTAAGACAACGACTAAAATTAATAGTTACATCTGCTATTAAAACAACGACTAAAATTAATAGTTTGATGCAGGCTTCTCACCCCTCACAGACGCGCGTGGGTTCAGTCACCCCGTTAGGACGTTTAACTCGTGGCAACCTGGGATCGAACCAGCAGCCTGCACCGGGGAAAAACAAAAAAAAAATGACACAAGCAACCTCACCGCAGTCTAGCAGACCTGCATCGCGACTGCCGGCTCCGGCCGCCGGCCATAGGGACTCGGAAGCTGCGGGTGGCCACGTTGCAGAGGTTGCGCAGGGCTGCTAGATCCAGGGCCTCGCCCTGCTCACGCTCGCTCTCGACGCCGGGACGGGTAGCGTGGTGACGGGTAGCGTGGTGGTCGCAATCCCCGCCACCGCGGTTGCCATCCTCGCCATCGCACCGCCATCCCCACCGTGACGGTGCTCCTCACCGCCAACTTCCCACCAGCGGCGGAGGTGGCATGGAGGAGGAGCGTTGGCGGCGGGCGGCAGTGCTGGAGCTGCTGCTCGCGGCCGTCCAGCGCGTACGTGGTGGGTGCCGAGTGGAGCGTGGGGTTGCCGGAGCCCGGTGCCTGCGAGGGAGGAGGACGCGACGGTGGCACTCGGGAGATGGCGATCGGCTAACTGCGTTGAAACTGATTTTGGCTTCAAGCTCGAATGGACGACGCCTACCATGTGTTCGATGAAATTCCTTCATGGTAATTTTTTTTGCATCTCCACTTTTTTCTAGATTTAGGCATTGTTGTCCTCTTTGCCAATGGCACTGCTTGTTCCCAGGTGGCTAAAATCGAATTCCTCCATACGTTGGCGTCCCTTCCGTGGCAAACAAATTCCATGCCACCCAGACGTTGTGTATGGACAACACCATTGATTTTCTCTCAAATTTGTTCTTCATCTAGGGTTTTCTGATTTCTGAAATTCGCAACATTTTTTTTCATCGTTTTAGGTTCTTCTCCGTCTGGGAAAATTGTTTGGTGTATCACGATATAGCTAGCAAATGCATTTTTAAATATTTTTTGCACTACGACATGAAGCTTGAATATGTTGTAGGCTTGCTAACAAACACTGTTCTTGCAGGGAGAACTTGAAGTTGTTAAAGAGGTTCATGGGAAGCATATGATGGGAAAAAGAGAGGATGACGATGAGCTGAATGGTGAAGCAGGTTCAGTGGTTGGAACTGCAGATGGAATTGTTACTGAAACATTTGAGGTCCAATTCCTGATGCTTAGTCTTCACCTGCCACCTCCACCTTTTTTCCAAGACGTGATGGAGAAAAATATCATTCCACAGGTATGTCTTTCACAAGCATCTATGTAGTTTTCTGGATATGATCTTATGTGGATGTTTAGCCTTGATGCTTATATATTAAGATTCTAGGATGATGAAGTGGGCTGCTAGGATCTCTAGGATTGATTTGGGAATAATATAAACAACATTACAGTGTGCTTGACCATCCAAGTATTGGTGAAGGTTGGTTCCCCTATCTGATTGCTAGAACTATTTTGCTAGAAGTATTTGGGAGCGGTGGGAGAGAAATTTCAATGTCAATGTTTGATCTTGATGCCTGGGCTGCAGAATATTAGAGCTGGCATTATGGTATTCTGAACTAAATTGTTGTCATAATCAGCCATCGAGGCAGCTGGGCTTTTGTAGTGGAGTCTCAGTTCGCCAGCCAGAGTCAGCTCGGTGAAGTCCCTCACGCCGAGCGTTTGTTGGATGGTTTGAATTCAGGTGTCAATAACCGAGGGTTTGTTCTCAGTATCACGTTGGTCTATTATCTTCTCTTCAATTGTGGCCTTTCCATGTTCTGAGAACCATTTACATGAAGTCTAAAGTGATGGGATTCCAAAATTTCATCTCACACGACATGTGTTCTTTGCTGGCTGCAGGTAGCAAAACAAGAAAAAAAGGAAGAGTATAAGGGCTAAATGAGCATCTTTGACAAAAAAAGCATCTTATTCAGGTAGACTGTAGCTAAGCATTTTAACTTTTGATTGCCTACTACGACTCAATATTGTTGTCTTTTTTTGTCTCCTTGATATCCTTTTGTCCTTCGTATTATTGAGCATGACCACTCTTTTGGTAGCTCTTGGTTTCGCTAATATATGTGTTTTAATATTTTCATTACATGAAAATTTCTTGCGAAACGACTTGTTCTAATTTTGTTCAGTAGCACTGACCTTAGAACATGTCTTGTGTGCGGTCCATCTTAGTTCAGTAGCACTGACCTTAGAATGCACGCTATAGCATCGAGATTTTTGGTGTGGAACTGAACTAGCTGTATTCTAAAAATTTTAACTGATGCTAAGCTTGGCTTGTGAAGCCCTCAGAGCCAAATGTCAAAGGATGCTCGGTGTAGTTAGCTGCAGGCTGCTTTAGTTCAGTTCTGAATGACAAAACAAGACGAAGTTGTGAGTGCCGATCTCTTTGCAGTGGGACCAAGCAGCCTTACTGTAGGCTTCTTCCAGATGATACCTTTCTCGATCTTTTTGAGCAGGTGTGGAGATTCAAGGTTTGGGGACTGTAATCCGAAATTATGCAGGTCATGCAAATTGACCCAAAATCTGTTTGGTATGGGGTCTCCTTGCTTGCATACTTTTATGTTCCTTGCCTTCTTTATAAAGTAGATTTCAAGTAATATTCAAATTAATATATGCATTCTATTTTTGAATCATCTGTCTGCATCTTTGTTATGCATCTCAGATCCAGTCTCATTCCTAGGTGATCTAGGCAGCAATTAACAATTACCAGAAGGTATATCTCTACTATATGCATCTCTATTGATATGTCGACTCTCTTGTGAAGCATTAGATGCAATACAGAAAAAGATGTGAACCTAGAGAAACAAAGAATTACCTATGGTACGATATATTAATTATTAAAGAGATAGTATGAGAACTTATAGCATCTAAATAACAAAATATAGAGGAACATATGTAACTTGTGTGAACATGGAAATTATTAGAAATTTTCTCTTGGCTTCACGCTCGAGTCTAACAGCTCGTAAGTTTTTTTTTCTTTTGTTGACACGTGCAAGTACAACTTGACCGCTCCTTGGTGGCATTGATCGCCCATGAGCTTAGTAGGAAGGCCGGTAGCTGTGAAGCTCAAAACTTGAGAAGCTTGGAGTGGAGCGAAATAAAGTTGTGCATGTTGCCAATATGTCATGTAAAACACTGAGTATTGTTTTCAGTTTTGTGCAAAAGAGTATTGTTTTGTAAAGATATTGTTGAATCTATGATAATAAAGCTCTCTTTGGCGAAGAGATGGGTGCTCTTACAGGAGAATCATTAATTCTTTGTTGTTTGATTCGTATTATCAAATATCGCCGTAGCGTTAGCACGGGCATTATACTAGTGGCTAAAAGGAGACTCTCGACACCAATACTTCAATTCAACTAAAAGCAAGATCAAGCAACTCTATAGACAGGTTCACTCTTCTTTGTTACTCCAAGTCTAAATTAAATCTCATTGATGGTTTAGTAATATCTTTCTAGTCTTAGCACGACAAAAACCACAAAGAAGTGAAAATATGGTAACTACAAGAATAAGGAAGGGAGTGATGATGATAACAATATAATGACTATCTATATGAAGGTGAGCCCTGAACAAGAATCTTGACAGGGGAAAATCCTCCGCAAACATCATGGATGTCAAGTCAAGGAAGCATGAAGTTTAGAAAACCTTGTTCTTCTTTTTCCTTCTTTTCTGTTAAGTGGTAGTTTTGTTACATCCTATGCTTCTGGATCTTTGGATGTTAATAGAAAAGTCAAATAGTAAAATAATGATTTTATTCTCTACTTACAAATATGGAGGTATATTTAAGGTTGTGGGAGTGGGACTTTTGCCTCTCAATTGGTGTATTGAATAAGGTCAGTTCCAGTGGAGATTTTATCAGAGCTTTATGACATTAAATATGTTGATATGGCACCATATTAGTGAGGAGAGAGATGATAAGAGTTTCATATGAGAAGTTTCATGGGATGAAACTCTCTGTACTGTTTCCAAAAAAATATTGTGTTGAAAACCGAGTCATAAAATCTTCATTGAGACTGGCCTAACAATTTAACAAGATGGCGGGTTATAGCATGTCAATTTCAATACATCATCATAATTTGAGTATACATATTGCTTGCTCTGCCCGTTTCCCAATCGAGGACAGTGAGCATTCCTTATTTGGGTAGGCAGGCGTGTTCATTCGTTTGAAAATCATTACAGCGTGTCTAAGTATGACTTGGCTAGCCTGTGACCGAGCTGGATTTGAGCCTCCGTGGTAAGATGCGTGTGATCGCTCGCAATGGGCAGCCCCATGGCATCAACGTACTTCACATTTGGCAGCGTGACTGCCTTTTGAGCTTCCCTCACGACGTCGAGGAACTTGCCATTGTACTGCGCAGTTGCAATCCCGACCTATAAATGATGAAATATGATAGTTAGAGATATGGACAAGACAAACAATAACACAATATAAAAAAAAAAGTGCATACAAGAAATGTAATCGATCCCTGGCTTTGGACACTAAAATTTTTTTGGATTGACGAAAGTGGATTGATGTAAGAAGAGAACCACGACGCACTGAAACAATTTTAGTCAGGACGGTTCCTGTCATCCTGTGGGACAGCCGTAGTAAATTCATGAGGTATTCAGTAGGAGTAGCTGAAAAAGCTCTCTGAATTAGATATTTGTGTATGTACACATGTGGTGAACAGAGAAAAAAAAAGTAAAAGGTGCTGTGCTGGGGAAATTAAAAACAAGAGTGCTGCGCTGGGAAATTTAAAACAAGAGCGAACATGAGTAAAAAAGTGACCGCACACTCTGGTTGTTCGGCCTTGCTGTGGTGCAGAATTTAATCTGGAATTGCCCACGGCTGCGCCCACTGACCGTACGTGCAGAGACCGAGCGAGAGAAAGGAATCTGTGAGTGACCTGGATGACGAGGAGGTCAGGCCGGCCGAGGTCGCCGCGAACGTCGTGCACGAGAGTCTCCATACGCCGCCGGTAGAGCTCAGCATCCTCGCGCCTCATGGTGTCCGCCTCCCCCTGGAACCAGAGCAAGGCGGCCAACTCGCCGCGTCCGCTGCCGCACTCGGCCACGGCCGCCCTGGCGCGCGTCACCATCCGCTCGTACAGCTCCGTTCCCCGGGTCCAGTTGGCGATGGGCGTGCCGCCCTGCGCGCACGGCACGAGCCCGAGGACGGACGACGACGACTCCTTCCCCTCGCTGCTGCTGCCGGCGGCAAGCACGGCGTGCGCGAAGGGCATGCCGGGCCCGATGCCGACGACGTTGCCCACGTCGATGCCGTCGTGCAGCGGCTCGCGCGCCTCCTCCCAGCGGAGCGCGGGGGAGAGGCGGAGGATGTGCTTCGACGGCGCGCACTCCGGCGGGACAATGCCGTCCCAGGTGCCGTTTGTGGCGCCGCCGCGGCCGCTCATGTTGGACTGCCCCGCCAGGATGAAGACCAGCGTCCGGCCGCCGGACAGCCGACCACCAGCCGCCGCGGCGGGGAGGAGGAGCAGGAGGAATGGGCACGCTAACGCTGGCTGCTGGAGCATCGCCATTATTGCCCACAACAGCTAGCGCCTTTCACGTGTCCTTTCTTTTATTGGATGCCTGAATGGAGGATGGAATGGATCACGGACTACAGCTAAATAGGAGTGGTAGCCGGTGTAGGCAAATGATCGATCGAAGCAGCCAAAGATGAGTGGTGAGAGATTCGTTCCGATCTCATGTGTCTTTTTCCGCTCAAGCATGTGACAGCGTGCTCAGCGTGCAGGCAACACAATGGTATAGTGACTCGGTGACGAACGAATTAATGGAAAATGAAGTCACTATACCATGTTAATGAAGGCAACCACCATGTTAATGAAGGGAAGATGAAGAAGATTATTTCAACCGTGCGAGCGCGCTGGGTGCTCCGGCGAGGGCCAGCTCCGCCGCCGCCGCGTGGGCGAGGATCAGCCCCAGCCCTAGCTCGGTGTGGAGGACAGGCAGGCGAGCTCAATGCTGCACAAAAACAAAACAAAACAAAAAAAAAAAAAGATGAAGGGAGAGGAACAGAAGAAGAGAGATAGAGGCTGACCACTTTTGCAATTTCAGATCCACAAAAGGAAACGGAACCATCAAGTCCCAAGAGCCAAGAGTGTTGAGTTTTTTTTTTTTCCGGTAAAGCAACTCTCACTCGGTGGTTTAACCTCTGGCGTCATTGTTATAAAAAAAAAAAAAAAAAAAACCTCTGGCGTCATTCGATTTTGGACCGTTGGATGGGCCACACGTCGTTCATTTTAGGCGTGTTCCAGTTTCACCTCCGTCCCCGCGGACGAGTCCGGTTTTTCCGAAGGCAACTTCCCGGGAAGTGATATTTTGTGCCGTTGGATGTTGTCTCGGCTTTCAGATTCG
>JAKNSH010206039.1:0-10905 GCA_027790015.1 Cymbopogon flexuosus | reverse complement strand
CCGCCGCCGCCGCCGCCGCCGCCGCCGCCACTCGCGCGTGGAGAGGAACCTGCTCGGTCTCGCGCTCGCGGAGGGGAGGAGAGTGTGGGGGGCGAGATGGACGTGAGGTTCGCGCACTCGGCGGCCGAGGTCGCCAAGGTGGAGCTGGTCCAGTTCGGCGTCCTCGGCCCCGATGAGATCGTAATGCCTCGTCCGCTCGTCCTCCCCTCTGCTTGCTTGAGTTGATTTTTCTCGATTCGAGCCGGCTGGGTGGGGTGGGGTGGAGTGGGGTGATTTGGGGGGATTGGATTGAGGTTGATTAAAATTTGGGCAGATCCATTAAATTGACTCCATATATAGCCAATGCCATATTTGGTGTGCGGTTACTATGAACTTGACTGCCGAGAATGTGGTTTGGTTTGGTCAGGTTTCAGTCCAACTGCAAGCTTGAATTGGAAATAACAGATGACTAGATTTGGTGGGGTTACGAACGTACACCTGAAACGCACCATTGATTAATGTTACATGGTGATTATGGTTATTATGAACTTGACTGTCAAGAATGTGCTTGGTCTAGTCATGTTTCAGTCCAACTGCATGTCTGAATTGGAAAGAACAGATAGCTAGATTTGGTGGGGTTGAAATACGCGTCATGAGCACGCTCTCGAAAAAAAAAAAAAGATTTGGTGGGGTTACGACTGAACACCTGAAACGCACCATTAATTAATGTTACAGGGTGGTTGTGGTTGTTGGGAACTTGACTGTCAAGAATATGCTTGGTCTAGTGTTTCAGTCCCAACTGCAAGTCTGAATTGGAAAGAACAGATAGCTAGATTTGTTGGGTTATGACAGCTGAAACGCACCATTAATGTTACATGATGATGAAGTGAACAATTCCTTCTACTTAATGCAAAGATGACGATTAAGAGGAAGGATATAATGAGTTTAATAGTTTGCCATGTTGGGCTCGTTTGTACTGCTTCATTAAAACAAATGTCGGCGTATCTGCAGTGTCTGAATAATAAAATTCGGGTCATGTCATTTAATGGAGGAATTGCAGGCTGGTGGCGTCAGTTGTAGTTTTGCGAGTTGATACAGTTTGGATTTGATGTCAGGAGATTGCCTGTGCTGTAGCTGTGTTTGGTTTATGACTGTAGAATGAGTTTGGTTACATGTTTCATTGCAACTGCAATGTTTGAACTGGAAAAGCACAGACATCTAGATTTGCTGGGTTATGAGTTTATGACTACTCCAGTAGAGCTGAAATGAACTATTAATGTTACATGACGATTTGGTGAGCAATCATGTTGTAAAACCTTGTTTTTATTCCTCTACTTAATATAATGCAAAGATAACGATTAAGATGATGGATTTGATAGTTTGTTGGGCTTGTCTGTACTGCTTCATTAAAAGGAATGTCGGCATATCTGCAGTGTCTGAACAATAATATTCATGTCATGTAATTTAATGGTGAATTCTCTCTTTGCTGTGCAGAGACAAATGTCGGTGGCGCAAATAGAATATGCAGAGACTATGGTGAAGGGGAAGCCAAAGGCTGGTGGGCTTAGTGACCCTCGAATGGGGACTGTCGACCGCAAAATCAAGTGCCAGACATGCATGGCAGGGATGGCAGAGTGCCCAGGCCACTTTGGTCACCTTGAGCTCGCCAAGCCCATGTTCCACATTGGCTTTATGAAGACTGTACTGTCCATTATGCGCTGTGTCTGCTTCAACTGCTCCAAGATCCTTGTGGATGAGGTACCCCTGGGTTCAGTTACATATTTTAAATCGAAACATATTTAACATGCATCATATGAACCTTCTGTATTCTGACCATTATTTTAATGAATGAACTGTCCTTATCTTTGTACTGCATCAAGCTATGCTCATGGTTCGCTAATGTCCACAGGAGGCATGTTTAACGAAAACTTGTAAACGTTGTATCGCACTACAAAAACTTGTAAACAAAAACTTGTTTGCATGTGCAGGCAGACTTCTCTGAAACCTAATGTAAGAGTAATGAAGCTTAGAAACTTGTACTGCAGTTTACATTTTGGGTGATATTACCACCCTAGCAAGAACATATTTGTGTTCTCTATAAAACGACCAGAGAAATTAAACCTGACCATGAACCAACTCTGGAGCTGTTCTCAAAGTCCTGATTTAGCTGTTGCCACATATTTAGCCACTATACTAAATATCATGTTTTTTTCCAAGGTTATTTGACATTAACATTCATCTTGCAGGATAATACCAAGTTCAAGCAGGCTCTGAAAATCAGGAACCCAAAGAATAGATTGAAGAGAATATATGATGCTTGCAAGACCAGAAAGGTCTGTGATGAGGGTGATGACCTTGATGTCCAGCAGCAGCGAGATAATGATGAGCATGTAAAGAGAAGAGTTGGCTGTGGTGCTCAGCAGCCAGTTATTACAGTTGATGGTATGAATATGCTTGTGGAATTCAAAGCACCAAAGAAGAAAAATGATGATCCAGAGCAACTCTCTGTGTCAGTGGAACCGAAGCAGATTCTCTCTGCTGAGAGGGTATTTATATGATCTATTTTCATTTAACAAGTTTTTCTAAGAAAGTTACAGTAACCATGTGGTTTGCTTATGTTTGACCAGGTCCTTAATGTTCTCAAGCGTATATCTGATGAGGAGTGTTTTGTGTTGGGCTTAGATCCCAAAGTGGCCCGTCCAGATTGGATGATACTCCAGATTCTTCCAATTCCTCCACCCCCTGTTAGACCTTCTGTCATGATGGGCACTTCTTCCAAAAGCGAGGTGAGAGCCTATTACTACTATTATTACAGTAATTGTGTTTTGACCTGTTTGCATGGATGGATTAGAATGCTCATTTTTCTTGGCCTTTTGTCTGTTTCTGCAGGATGATTTGACTCATCAATTAGCTATGATAATTCGGCATAATGAGAACTTGAGGAGGCAAGAGAGAAACGGAGCTCCAGCTCACATTATTGGGGAGTTTGCTCAGTTGTTGCAATTTCACATTGCTACATACTTTGATAATGAACTTCCTGGCCAACCCAGGGTGAGTAGTCTACTAGAAAGATGTCTTGCATGTCACTTATAGATACAAGGCCAAGTGACTTTTTTTTAAATGCTCAGGCCACACAGCGTTCTGGAAGGCCTATTAAATCAATTTGCAGCAGGCTGAAAGCAAAGGAAGGCCGGGTTAGAGGAAACTTGATGGGAAAGCGAGTTGATTTCTCAGCCCGTACTGTTATCACACCAGATCCAAATATTAACATTGATGAATTGGGTGTGCCATGGAGTATTGCTTTGAATCTAACATATCCAGAAACTGTCACTCCATATAACATTGAGAGGTAAACCTGTTTCCTGAAACATGTTATGGAAATGTTTTGCTGAGCTTACAACTAACTACAATGATCCCAGGTTGAAGGAACTTGTACTAAATGGGCCTCATCCTCCACCAGGGAAGACAGGTGCAAAGTACATTATCAGGGAAGATGGTCAGAGACTTGATCTTCGTTATGTGAAGAAAAGCAGTGATCAGCATCTGGAGCTTGGTTATAAGGTGAGTGCTGTCTTCATTGTTACTGCAGCACTGATGCTTTTTATAGTCTCATCAGAGAATTTCCTTACTATTTGCGTTCCTTTGGTCTGTGGTCTCCTCAGGTGGAGAGACACCTCAATGATGGAGATTTTGTTCTTTTCAATCGGCAGCCAAGTCTTCACAAAATGTCTATCATGGGGCATCGGATCAAAATTATGCCCTACTCAACTTTCCGATTGAATTTGTCTGTCACGTCACCATATAACGCTGATTTTGATGGGGATGAAATGAATATGCATGTTCCCCAGTCTTTTGAGACTAGAGCAGAAGTTCTAGAATTAATGATGGTACCAAAATGCATTGTGTCTCCACAATCAAATAGGCCTGTGATGGGTATTGTTCAGGACACACTGCTTGGATGTCGCAAAATCACCAAAAGGGACACTCTCATTGAAAAGGTGAATAAAGATATACTTTACTTACCTTTTCCAATAGTGTTTTCTGTTAAGTTTTGTAGCTCAACATTATGAAATTTATTCCAGGACGTATTTATGAACATATTGATGTGGTGGGAAGACTTTGATGGAAAGATTCCTGCTCCGGCCATTCTCAAACCAAGGCCTATTTGGACTGGGAAACAAATTTTCAGCTTAATTATCCCAAGGCAAATAAATTTAATTCGGTTTTCTTCCTGGCATTCCGAGAAAGAGAAAGGATTTATTACTCCCAGTGATACTATGGTCAGGATAGAAAAGGGAGAGCTTCTATCTGGCACACTTTGCAAAAAGACTCTTGGAACAGGCGCTGGGAGTCTGATTCATGTTATTTGGTAATTATGCTTCCGTTAGAGTTCAGATTCAGAAGTCGCATCACAGTTTAGTAATTTCTTTTTTTTTCTTGTTTCTTTCTGCTGATCTTAACTTGTTCTTTGCAGGGAAGAGGTTGGTCCAGATTCTGCACGCAAGTTCTTAGGTTATACACAATGGCTTGTGAACTACTGGCTTCTTCAAAATGGTTTCAGTATTGGGATTGGGGATATGATTGCAGATGCAGACACAATGAAAAACATTAGTGATGTCATTTCTGATGCTAAGGATGGTGTGAGGAAGCTTATTAAGCAACAGCGCATCAAGCAATTGGAGGCTGAGCCAGGACTCACCATGATGGAGTCATTTGAAAAAAAAGTAAATGAGGTAATTGCTTGTGTCTTTTTTTTTTTCTTTTCTTTTCTGGAGAAGGGAGGATTTTATTAATTCACAACATTCCATCGAGGATTATATATATAGGTTTTTCCAATCAAACAAGAAAAAAACTTTCACTCTCAGTTGAGTTGTTTAACATCATTCCACTCTCTTTTTATTCTAGGTTCTCAATAAGGCTCGTGATAAAGTTGGAACCAGTGTGCAGACGAGCTTGTCTGAAAGCAATAATTTGAAGGCTATGGTCAGTGCAGGCTCAAAAGGCAGTTTCATTAACATTTCACAAATGGCTGCTTGCGTTGGACAGCAAAATATTGAGGCCAAGCGGATCCCATTTGGTTTCAGTGGTCGAACATTGCCACATTTCACGAAAGATAACTATGGTCCTGAAAGTCGTGGGTTTGTGGAGAACTCTTACCTTCAGGGTCTCACACCACAAGAATTTTTCTTTCATGCTATGGGTGGCAGAGAAGGACTGATCGATACGGCTGTGAAGACTTCTGAGACTGGGTATATCCAACGGAGGCTTGTGAAAGCTATGGAGGACATCATGGTGAAGTATGATGGCACTGTAAGAAATTCCTTAGGAGATGTCATTCAGTTCCTATATGGGGAAGATGGTATGGATGCTGTTTGGATTGAAGAACAGAATCTGGACTCTTTGAAGATGAAAAAGGACGAATTTGATACTGTATTCCAATATGAACTGGATGACGAGAATTGGAGCCCTAACTACTTGCTGCCTATCCATTTTGAAGATTTGAAGACCATCAGTGAATTCAGAAGTGTGTTGGAGGCAGAGGTTCAGAAGCTAGAATCTGACAGGTTCCAGCTTGGGACTGAGATTGCTACAAATGGTAGTCATACATGGCCTTTGCCTGTCAACCTCAAGCGGCTTATCTGGAATGCCCAGAAGACATTCAAGATTGACATCAAAACATGTTCTGACATGCACCCAATAGAAATTGTCGAAGCGATAGATAAGCTGCAAGAAAGACTGAAAGTTGTGCCTGGTGATGATGCTATAAGCATTGAGGCTCAGAAGAATGCCACCTTGTTCTTTAATATCCATCTTCGTGCCACATTTGCTAGCAAGAGGGTCTTGAGGGAATACAGGCTTACAAGGGAAGCATTTGAGTGGATTATCGATGAGATTGTTTGGAGGTTTTCTCAGTCCTTGGTGGCCCCTAGTGAAATGATTGGATGTGTTGCTGCGCAGTCCATTGGGGAACCAGCAACTCAAATGACTCTGAATACCTTCCATTTTGCTGGTGTCAGTGCCAAGAATGTTACTCTTGGGGTTCCCAGATTGAGAGAGATCATAAATGTTGCCAAGAAGATAAAAACTCCATCGTTGTCTGTTTACCTAAAGCCTAAGGTGAACAAGACGAAAGAATTGGCTAAGAGTGTCCAATGTGCTTTAGAGTACACCACACTGCGCAGTGTGACTCATGCCACTGAAGTATGGTATGATCCTGATCCTATGGGAACCATCATTGAAGAGGATTTGGAATTTGTCCAGTCATATTATGAAATGCCTGATGAGGATATTGACCCGGATAAGATTTCTCCTTGGCTGCTGCGTATTGAGCTTAATCGTGAGATGATGGTTGATAAGAATTTGAGCATGGCTGATATCGCCAATAAGATCAACCGTGAATTTGATGGCGACTTACAATGCATATTCAGTGATGACAATGCAGATAAACTTATTCTTCGCCTGCGCATCATAAATGATGAAACTTCAAGAGGAGAAATACTAGATGACTCTGCTGAAGATGAAGTTTTCCTCAAGAAGATAGAGAGTAACATGTTGGCAGAGATGTCTCTCCAAGGCATTCCGGATATTGACAAGGTGTTTATAAAAGAGGTGAAGGTTAAAAAATTTGATGTGAATGATGGTTTCAATGAACCTGAGGAGTGGATGCTTGATACAGATGGTGTCAATCTCTTGGCTGTCATGTGCCATGAGGATGTTGATGCTACAAGAACAACAAGTAACCATTTGACTGAAGTGATTGAGGTTCTTGGAATTGAGGCTGTTCGTCGAGCTCTTTTGGATGAACTTCGGGCAGTCATATCTTTTGATGGATCCTATGTAAATTATAGGCATCTGGCCGTTCTCTGTGATACAATGACATACAGAGGTCATCTGATGGCTATTACAAGGCATGGTATCAACCGCAATGACACTGGACCTCTTATGAGATGTTCTTTTGAAGAAACTGTGGATATCTTGCTTGATGCTGCTGTACATGCCGAATCTGACTACTTGAGAGGTGTCACTGAGAACATTATGCTTGGCCAGCTTGCTCCTGTTGGTACTGGAGGCTGCGCACTATTTCTGAATGACCAGATGCTGCAGCAGGCCATTGAACTGCAACTCCCAAGCTATGTGGAAGGTCTGGACTTTGGCATAACAGTAGCACCATTATCTCTCTCTGGGTCGCCATATCATGAAGGATTGACGTCTCCAAGTCATCTCTTGAGTCCAGATTTCAGAGACTCCCCAATCAATACATATGCTTCATTTTCTCCATATGTCAAGGATATGACGTTGTCACCTGTACCTTCACAAGGTGGTTACTCTCCATCCTCATTGTCAGCAGGATACAGTCCTCCGATTCCCAGGTCGGAAAGGTACATGTCTGTATCACTGAATTATACTCCATACACTCCTGCATCGCCAATTAATGCTGGTACTTCAACATCATATAGTCCAGTAAGTCCGGTTTACTCAGCCACAACTCCAGTTTACACGCCCGTAAGTCCAGTTTACTCTCCTACGACTCAGTCTTACTCTCCCACATCTCCAATTTATAGTCCTATATCTCCTAACTCTTCAAGATATAATCCTTATTCTCCAAGTTATAGTCCCACTTCACCTGTATACAGCCCCACACCACCATCATATAGCCCGACATCACCATTCTATAGCCCTACGTCTCCATCATACAGTCCTTCATCACCCTCATACAGCCCAACATCACCTACATACAACCCTACATCACTTGGTTACAGCCCTACATCGCCTGGTTACAGCCCAACCTCACCAATTTACAGCCCAACGTCTCCAAACTACAGCCCGACTTCGCCAAGCTACAATATTTCGTCTACTGAGTACAATTCTTCCAACACATACTCTCCAACCGGACCAAGGATGACTCTAGACAGCCAGACTCCTCCAGACTACAGGTACTAACAATTCTACAGAGTTGCAAATTTATCCTTCACTGCTGACAGTGGTAATCTGTTTTCTAATATTTATGTACTGATTGCTTGTATTACCTTTTTAAATTTCAGTCCAACTTCGCCGACTTACTCGCCGACTTCACCATCATATTCATTACCAAGTCTGTCATACAGCCCAACCAGGTGAGCGCCATTCAGTCTTCATCTATATCAAGCATCTTCACATTTGTTCCATTTCAGGCGTATGTCCTCTCCGTGAGTTTTGTGGATTTTCTAACGGATTGACTAACTTGTGTAGGCCAATAGACGACCCTGGAAGACCTAGCCCAGATTACAGCCCAACCTCTCCAAATTTCAGGTAAACTGGCATGGCATCAGGAATACGTTACCTACCTGTCATCATAAAAGGCGTCATTAATCACATATTTTTCATTTAACATTGTGCACAGCCCTAGCAGAAGTGACTGCCCCACTGCGGCTGACTACTCCCCATCCTCCACTGGCCAAGCCATTGACAAGGACGGCGAGACCAGCCAGTGAAAGGATGATAAGATTGGTGATGGCTGCAGAGGAAGAAATGAATCCATTGCAATATTCTGTTTCTTTCTGCTTTTGTATAGCTGAGCGCATGATTTCGACGAATGGCCGAAATGTACATGAAGTGCCGGTTCCGAACAGTAAATGCAAATGATCAAACGGTGTATTGCAGGAATTCCAAATTTTAATGGCTAAACTGTGTAAGTGATTTGGAGCAAATATGACCTTTGTGGAAGGCTAGACAAGGAACTGTAGTAATGGTATATATGTGAGTGATGACTAACCGCAGTATATGGTATAGAGTGCATCTGCTTCTCTTTCTGATCACACTTACTTTATTTCGGACTTGCGAGCGCCGGAGCAGGATAGGAAAGTGCCAGGACTCGGGAGTCTGGTTCAGTTTATCGACAGAAAAAAAAAGATGAACAAATTTATGGGAAAAATTTGTCAGTCAAAATAAAAACAAAATATTGATCAATTTCTTTACAAAATTACATAAGTTATCTCTAAAACATTGTTTTTGACAATGGTCACCAAAAATGGATCAATTTACATTTTAGTATCTGCTTTATCCTTTTTTTTAGTTCGACAATCGCAAAAAAAAGCCACCAGTGCACAATATAAGCGTACATTATTTTAATAGGCAAATCGTTGTCGACATCAAGAGGGAGTCAATTTTAGTCACATGAACTGTTTTTTGTGCTATTTGGATAACCAATAAAAAAAATTATGATGTAATCTACTTATGGTGGATCCAGAAAAACTATTCACACTAGTACAAACATGTTTTCTACCAGCGGTAATTTAGGTACTTTCACTGGCGTTTCTCACTACCGCCAGTATGAAATTAGAGAACCACCACTGTAAATCGAATTATATTGGCGGTTGCCTTAAGGAAACCGTTAATCGATTTACATAGGCATCAGGTTTGGGTCAACCACCAGTGTAAATTCCTTTATACATGTGGATATCTAAGAAAACCACATGTGTAAATGGATTTCCAGATGCAATTTTTTGTAAAAAAGTCACCTTTATTAATCAATTTCCAGAGGTGGCTTAGTAGCATAAAACGCCTGCAAAATTGTTTTTGAAAATTCAAATGCTTCCCGCCATATTACTGTTAAACCTTTGAATATAGATCATTTCCCATCATATTTATAAGGTCACAAGAGATCTTCATCCCCAAATATACAAACAAATAGAAGACATTCCATTCAAAGCCCTAACTTCTATTGGTTCCTCGGCTGCGCTTCTGGAAAGGTGTCTGCTCCAACATCATGCAACTTCAGTTACTCGTGTGCAGATCTTATTCAGTCACAAGCAAGGTCATTTTTTTTTCTGTCAGTTTTCTCACAAGGTGTAATTCAGTTGGTTTGCAAGTACAGGCTAGCCAGGTCATTGCCAAGGCACCAAATATCAGTGCCAATTGCTACAGGAGGCCAGCAGCCATGAAAATTACAAGATCATACATCATGGAAAATTTGTTCCACGATGAGATTGCAGCAAATACAAGGGAAAGAGCCAGTGCTAACAACGCTTTCAGAATTACAAGTACCTTCGAATCCATGAAAACACATGTTTTAACACACAAGCACAGACCCTGAGACGAGTATGAAACCTAGCATGAGCAACTCATAAAACATAACAGAGTCCATGTCATATCAGCTGTCCATCATGAAACTCAAATAGCTGCATATACTATGTCTTATCAGCTGTCCATAACTGTGCATTTTACTAAAGCTGCAGCAAAGATTAAAACGAAGGTATCAAATTAGAATTCGGAAGTATATTACATGTAGCAAAAAGCTGGACACTGCTGTGAGAAAAAGGATCATGCCGGAAGGAGAATCAACTGAAAGACAAATGAGATTAAGGAAAATAATATGCTAAGAGCTGGTATAACTGGCAATTTGGCATCAAAAACACCAGACACTTAATCTAGCTTAGTGAGTTCTAATTATTCTCGTGAGCTGGTAGGCCATGATTGTAACAGGAAATTTGATACTGACATTGTTTTGTAGCAAACCTCCAGATTAATTATGTTTAGCAGGCCAGTGGCAGAGGCTCATTAGGTCTATGTTTGCATGTAATTTTTCTATCCAAATTCCAATCTTGCCTTGCCTTCATAAGTTGTTGAAAGAGTGCTATTAGATTGGCCTCCTCTCTATTCCTTGCCAGCCTAACTGTTCTAAGCTGTAAACAGCAAGCCTTTCTAGCCAACCATCTGAATCGTCTGATGGGTGCCCCCAAGCATGGTACGTAGTAGACTGATTTATATTCTATTGTTCATAAACAGAAACATGTATGCAAACTATACTAATATAAGATGATGCATCAGGTGTTAATCTTAGATTTTGGTCATAAACATCACAGAAGACAGCATTTCTTTTACCTCACTAACTGAACTCACAAAATAGACAAAAGTCTAGAAATCTTCTTTTTACACAATCAATAAAAC
>JAKNSH010205884.1:0-13583 GCA_027790015.1 Cymbopogon flexuosus | reverse complement strand
AATTCAGTGCTTGCATTAAATTTAGGTTTATATAGAGGAGAGATAAAGCCAGCTTTTCCAATTAATAAGCATTGAATGTTTGCTACATTTCAGACATAGGGTATTCTGGCAGGGTGACATGGCAATCTGATGGAAACAAACACTTAACTTGTTATGTTAGTGCATGCATTCTACCAGTCTGGAATATGTACAAATTGTATGCCCTTTCCTTATAGAAGACCAAAAAAAAAAAAAAAAAAAATCTGTTAGGTTCCTACTATCATGTTTCCTTGAGTACCAGTATGTTGCACTGATTTGTCTTTGTTTTGTACCTTGAGTACTGCAGGGTTTTGTATCTGTTGGAGAAGTGGATACTAAAGGTAAGGCTCGAAAGATTCCAGTAAGGGCTGATATAAAGAGAGCATTATGCTTTCCTGGAGGATCAACACTTATGGTTGCACACCTTAATAAGGAATTGCCAATCATGCAAACATTGGAAAAAACCCAGGCATCACTACATACTGTAGTACCAGATAGTAAGCCACTCCATACTTCTTATTTTTTAACATTTTATGTTTTTGAATCACAAATATGCTGTTTCTGAAGCCGTGTCATGGCAAATGTAAGTCTGATGCAATGTACATGTTGCAAGCTTCTTATACTAAAATTTTAGGTCTACTATAGTCAGGGGCATCCTTTTTCCTTTTTGTTCTTTTCCAAATTTATCTGTGATCAGTCAATGCTAGAAAACACACAAAGCTTGAAATATAGCTACAATTTATGCATTGCTACACAGGACATACTAGTTTGAGTACTGTACTCATATTTTTGTTCTCTTCTTGAGAGTAACCCAATGTGATGATGCATTTGCTTGAATGAAGTTTTTTTATGGAACATCAATTTTTATTTGCTAGTGAGAGTAAAGTTGAAATTTTCGTCAATAATAATTATGTATAACTGTTGATCATTGTTAACAAAAATAGACAGATACATAGCGGCTTGATATCTTACTGGCTTCGGTACAAATGCCAACTCAACATTGTAACTTTTGTGCATTCTGAAGAAATTTAGTTTCCTATGTTTTCTACTGTTTTACAAAGTTCATTGCAGGTATGTCTCCTGGTGATACCGATGTTCTCTCATCTGAGAACATGGTCCTCCTGACATATAAACGCCGTAATGTCAGAAAGACTGCAAAGGTAGCGACAAATGAAGTTTGCAATGCTTATGGTGAAAGTTCATTATCTGACCAAGAGCCAAAGAAACGTCTGTATGAAATGTCTTCGTCATCACTAAAATCAAAAAGAATAAGATGTAGCAATGATGGCGACAATTGCCAAGACATGAATCAAACTGGTGCACATGACTATAACTTGTGCAGTTCCCCTGGAAGTTCACTGCATCTAATTCCTAAAGATCATCACATCCCTAGCATGGGAGCTCATTTTGAAAGCAAAATGTCTCGAGATGACAAGGCCGTTATCTATTCTAATGGAATCCCTACAATTATGCTCATGAATATTGCAGACGAACAAAAGAAGGCACGCCTTACAAAGGTACTATAACGATAAGTTTATGTAAAATTCCATTGTGCACAAATAAGCTTAATGAACATGGTCAGTGACACAGCAAAGTAAATTGCAACCTTCCATACAAAAAGCTGCATACTCTTTTGACAGGTAGTATTTCCTTGTTTTATTATGTCATTAGATGAGATTTAGACTTACATTAAGTTGTGGAGTTGTTACATGGCAATAATTTTTTTCAAACTTTTCATTAAGCTTTTTTTGTGATCACACAAACTTGCATGTTTATTCTTTTTTTTTTTTCACGTGCCCACATTGTTTTCTTCTTTCATCAGTACAACACATTTCCATTTTCTGCCTCTGAAGTATAACAAGCAAATGATTACGGTACAGGTCGTTGAAACGCTTAGGGGGTTTGTTACTTGCGATGGACATTTATGCACACATGTTGTTACCGGAAAAGCTCGCAGGACTATGAACTTCTGTATTGCTTTGTGCTCTGGGTACGTATCCTTATTGTTTGTTAACCAAATGACCAGCTTGTTTTAACGGTAACAAAAGATGGTATGTTGTTCTTGACTGAGATCTGGTGGGCGTTAAATATAGTGCTTTAACACTCATATATTGCGCTTTTCCTGTTTTATGGTTATTTAACTAATTTAAAACTTCCATCTGTTCCTTGCAGTGCTTGGATAATTTCCCCAAACTGGCTAAAAGAAAGCTTCAGAGAAGGGAAGTTTGTAGGTTAGTTCAAAGTCGACTATACATATAAATATCATTGCGAATGTCTGTACATCGAAGAAAGTCTGAATGGTGTAGTTTCTGCTTTCTGGTCTTCGTTGGCCTGGCAGCTGCTCGGCTTCTGTTGGAGCTAAATTTTTTTTTAGATTAATGGAGCGAAATATTATGTCCTTTTATTTTGTGTAAAAGAACATTAGCTCTTAAATAGACAACAAAACACAATGGACCCCTTGTCTTCTCTTATACATCTCTGCTGTTTTGCAGGAGAAGCCCAATATGTTCTGGAAGATGAAGAATATAGGATGCAATATAAGTCTGAACTTAGAGATGCAGTTATGAGAGCTAAAAAAAGGCCTAACTCCTTATTTGCTGGCTATACTTTCTGTCTGTCAAAGGACATCCAGCCCTCTTTTGATGTTCTCTCAGCCATTATTAAGTGTACCGGAGGCAAGGTAACCACATTTTTATGGCATGTTCTATCCTAACGTCTTAAATGTGTGCATAGGATTTTTAGGAGTGGCATGAATCAACAACTTTCCAGAATTCCAGAGGATTTGTGAACTTGAAACAGTAACGCAGTAGGGCCGCTGTGCTTGCTCCATGCATGCAATTACTAATATCTGAGACATGAATTTGTGCTATGGCATACTAAAAGAGCTATTAATAGTAGCTCAAACATGAAACTTTTAGGCATGTTTTTTGGTCGAAGGACTACCATGTTTTTTTATGGTACGAGAAAATGATTCTTAGACATAAAGATGACCTGTAAATAAATATATTGACTTGACATGAATCCATGGTTTAATCACTAAATACTGCATGAGGCATGCAACATTCTTGTTTACTTAATTCTCTAGTAAGAAGCATGATTAATACACCGCTTCATTCTAGACTGTCTTTTAGAGTTTCAGTTTACATCTATATGTTCTTTTAACGAAATTCATGTCTATATGTTTGGCAGATCATAAAGAAACTGAGTGAGTTAGATGAGCTGTCCCAGACAATCTTTTTAGTCTGTGAAGAGGAGGCAGAACTTGCATTGGTTGCAGCTAAAAGTGGCATCAAAACATTCAGCAGTGACTGGTTCATGAGCTGTGTCATGAAACAGGAACTTGATCTGGAGGCACCTCAGTTTATTGTGTCTCTATGATGTGCCTACAATTCAAGTCCATTTCCTAAGACATCTCTTCCTTCGGTTAGGATATAAATTATCCTCCGAGTTCTCTGTAGATATACAGATTTTCTTATCTCCCTAGTTACAAAATCTGTAGTAGTATCAACTGGTTATCATCCTCTGAAAGCAATTACATGTTTAAATGGAAAATGTTGATGTGGAGCTATTCCAATTTCCTTGGTGTTTTTAATGGAATCTTGGTGTCCAAAATCCACATCCAGTGCTAAATTTCACTTGTTATGTTCACCTGTCGATGATAGAATAAATACACATCTAATTGCAACGTTTGCGGAGGAGGTGAAAGAGGTATTATTCCACTTGGAGCAAATAAATCACTATCAGTCTTTTTGGGAGGTCACTAAGGGTTATTTGATGGCTTTGTTTTCTCAAGTTTATTAAGGGACATTCCCTCCACTTACTCTTAATATACACATCACTTTATGACCAATGGACAATGTTACCAAGAGATACTAGCAATATAAGCTATAAATATCTCTTACCTTAATATTTACTTAAGTTGGGGTCAATTGGGGTCACTAATCATATGTTTGTGTGCTTAAGGTAAAATAGATCCAATCGCACGGAAATATACACGCACATATAGATTGGTCAGTCTGTAGATGGAACACAACCAAAATTTCAGATTTCTCCTAGTGTTTTGTTATTTAAAATTTCATATAAACTTTCCCCGCTAACTGTCTCCTAGTGATATTCTGTCTCCTAGTAATATTCCGTACTATGACTAGTGGTGGACCGGTGGTGTTTTATTACTAACTAAAAACACTAGGAGAAGTCTACCAATTTAGTAGTGGAAGGACTAAGAAAGAATAAGGAGTAGGGTAGAGTTCCCAATATATGAATGTACAAGAGAAAATATACTCCCTCAGTCCTGAAATATAATACATTATAGTTGTCCTAAGTCAACTTAGTTTAAGTTTGACCAAATCTATAGCAAAGAATATTATCATATAACAAGTAAATTTTGAAAATATAGCTCGTAATAAACCTAATTATGCTCATTTGACATCATTAATATTATTACTCTTTTATACAAATTTGGTCAAATTTAGAATAGTTTGACTCAGGACAAACTAAAATGCACTGTATTACAGGACGGAGGGAGTAAGTGGTTAGGGTGATTTCGAAAATAGTCTAAGATTGATAATGCAAAATTGGATTATATCTTGTAAGAGCGAGATTTTGGAAGAAGAACCAATAAGTATGCATTGTTTCTTAAACTATTAAAGATGCTCTTACTTAACCATTAATAAGGTTAATAATGCTCCATTTTTCGGCAAAGAAAAAATAATTTCCTTTTCTTGTATTACTCAATATCTACGCATTTGTTAATTAGAACCGAGTGCCCTAATTTTTTTTTTAGTTAGAAACGACTAACTGAGGCGTAGCAGTGCTATCCCAAACATGGAAATTCGAGAGCCTTTTACCCGTATGTCATTATAAAAGTTTAAAATGACCCATGTACTATCAAAATCTTGAAAAGCTCCTCTATACCCTTGTATATGAAATTTTTTTTCCCCAAATGCCACTTCCTTCAGCTTGTCGTCTAGTAGGTAGCTGCCAACCAGAGCTAAAGTTATCTTTTTGCCCATCCTTATTTCAGTCATCAAATCCTTAATCGCTCGTGAGATTCTTGTTCACTGCTCACTGGTTTCTTCCCCAATCCAACCCAGCTCTGGACCTAAACCCGAACCCTACACCTTGCAGGAGGCGCCACCAGCTCTGCTTCTAGGGGAGCCGGATTGAGCAAAGTTACATTGTAACATTCGTGCGATCTCCACCCTCCATTCCCTATCCAACGACTCAGCATGCATTCAAAGCAAAAGCTTCCAACACTTAGCATTTTCGCCCACTTCGGCAGCCGGTGATCATGACCAGCTCCAGCAGGACCGGCCATTGTAACCATAGC
This sequence comes from Cymbopogon flexuosus, assembly GCA_027790015.1. NCBI lineage: Eukaryota > Viridiplantae > Streptophyta > Magnoliopsida > Poales > Poaceae > Cymbopogon > Cymbopogon flexuosus. The sequence goes on along the minus strand of JAKNSH010205884.1, from coordinate 8,236 downwards.
CGAGGCCGGAGGCCCGATATGCAGGTGGCGCCTTTGCATGCAGCTATTGACATTCTTCTTCTTTGTCTTGATTAGTAGAAAAGTCTGGAAGCTCGAGCTCGTCCTGCTGCGTCGCCCTGCTGTGACCCAAACCGAAGTTGAAACAATATACCAGCCATCTTCTGCTTGCACAGGTCCTCTTGCACACGACGACGTTGGTTGACATGCTAACTGAATAAACTGAAATACTCAAACTGACCAAATTAACACCACAGCTAGGATTTCATCCTTCAATGTCCAGTCTCCAGTGTCAGACTAGCAGAGAGCTCTCGCCGGGCGACTGCGTCATGCATCTGTGCGCCCCCGCGCTGTGGAGCTCGTGCCCGGCGGCTGCGTCACCGCGCGGCCGGTTCCCCTGGAAAGCCCATGCGTTGCACAGCTTGCGCCGGCGGCTAGCGCTCGTGAGCCCGCGTGCTGCGGAGTTCGCGCGCACCACGGTTCGAAGCCCACGCACATCGAAGCTCGCCCATGGCCACGGAAACAAAAGCTTGCAGGCACTCCAAGCTGCAGCAAGCGCCACCGCTGGTCCACAACGAGCTCAGAGCCTCGCACCGCCGATTCCGATCGCTCTTCGAGCTTCGCGGCCTCGTCTTCTCCAACAGGACCGCATCGACGAAAAAGCCGCCGCCGGCGGGCGCCACCTGTAAATCGTTGACTACGGCCTCGGGCCCTCGGCTATAGGTTCCAGTGTTGGGGCCTGCTGCGCACTCTCGCTGCACGGGAAGGCAGCCAGCCGGAGCTCCGGCATGGACCTGCCGCAGTCCATGCGTTGCCGGAGTGAACGAAAAACGAAGTGTTGCCAGCTTTTGCTTTGAATGCATGCTGAGTGGTTGGATAAGAGGAATGGAGGGTGGAGATTTCATGAATGTTAACTTTACTCTGTAAAGTCACTCAATCTGGCTCCGCTTCTAGGAGGCGCGGCCTCGTCTGGGCGCACACGTGCGCTTGTGAGGGGGAGGGCAGAGGGTCGGGCGGACACCTGGGGAAAGAAAATTTCATACAAAGTAGATGAGTTTTTCAAAATTTCGATGGCACATTGGTCGTTTTGAGTTTTATAAGATTGGCCATGATTGCTGTTAAGAAAGCTATCCTGGCCATTGGCAGATCCACGGGTGGGGCTGGGGTGCTGCAGCCCCATCCGTAAGCCTCACATATCTATAGGATTAGTATAAAATTAGCTATAAATCACTATTAATTAGTCATTTGTCATGTATAAATCTGCATGCCATCATGCATTACATGTATATTTTGTCCACTCTATATTAGTTGCATATTCTTAGTTATAGAAATTGTCCACTCCATGTGTAAATCGTTGCTTAGATCATTGTCAACCAAAATTTTATTACTTAGCCCCTCCTTTGATCCTATCCTATATCCGCCACTAATCCTGGTATCAGTGTTGAGAAACAGTGTTCGTCACCAATATACATATGCTTATGGGGACAAGTCAGATCTTCATGAACAAGTAGCAACCACCGGCTAAAGAATAGTATTTTATTCTTCAGGCATTGGTGAATGTAGGTTCCTCGGTGCCTTTTTGAACAAAGCATTGCTTCATCGATTCCTGGGCTCACTCCTTGTTTCAGCACCGGTTCTGAGACACACTGTAGGCCTTGTTCGTTTCTACAGGGTTAGTTCCTGCCTATGAACAGTTCCAGGCCAGGATCAAGTGGATCCGCTTCCTCCACTCAATCCAGGCCCAGGTTTGATTCAGAAGCATAACTGATCCAGGTTGCTCCTATTTGTTTGTTCGGTTTGGCCAGGTATGAATTCAGGGCTGCTAATAGGCAATATACAGATCCAGCAAGGGATGTTGACAGGCAATATACAGATCCAGCCATTTAACTGACATAACAGAATATGACAAAGCTTGAAACAATTCAAATTACAAGCAAAGCAAGCCCAACGAAAATTTCACGACCTGACAAACATATGTAAGTGCTTGTCATCAACAAATTAAAAAGATTAATGTGCAGTACAAAGCTACAGCAGGGTATCAAAGATTCGAATCCAAAATCAACATGGCCGAACTACTACGAATCTAGAGAAACATGAAGCAACTTCACATTGGTCACTCTCTAGCAATACAAATCTGTAACTCCCACTTGCTCTAATAATTCAGTTTCCTTGCCTGCTAGTACAACTGCAACAAGTAAAAAAGGTACACATTATTGGTCATTGGGTTGATGAGATATTATACCGTATATACATAGATTTTCAACTCAGATACAACTTATTATGCCTTGCCCAATACAATTAGATCACAGTGAATATTAAAACTGTACTGTAAGCTCAATTGATTTTTACTGAACCCAACACCCCATAAATGCTAACCAGCAAGCTCAATTGATTAGTGAACTTTTCTCCATTCAAAATCTGTCTAGTCAAAATGCCCCAATGTCACCTACATAAACGTGATGAAAAAATTCTGCACATAACTACCTGACGTTCACGTATCTCTCTCTACATCAACCTGAATATGGTAGTATCATACTATATATGCCACTAAGAAAAGGGACAAGGCCTTGTCTCCTGAAGTACAATACAACACAATAGCTGCCATCACAAAATAAGCAAAAGCACTTTGGGTCAGCGGAACACATCAAAGTGGACTGGACGCTAGGAGTGTACACCTATAATACAGGTACCCCAAGTTAGTAAGTATTGAAAGTCTGAATACAATTCAGAACTCTATACTCTGAACTGAAACAAAACCTTGTGTTATTAGTTTCTTGCATGCATAACAGCACATAATTAATTAGTTGTATGTCCTGTTATCCAAGAAAGCAACCTTCTAATCAAAGATCAACATATATCCCAATATCGACAAACCATTATTGCATTACATACACTAGTCAAAAGAAGTAAGCCAGGTCAGCCCATGATCTGTCCAGCTACTATGCTGCTCAGAAAAATAATCAGGACACCAAAACAAGAGAAAATGCAATCTGCATTACCAATTTACAATCATTTCCAGCGGCATGTAGGAATGCAGGTCATTGAACAAAAAACACAACGGAAAGATGACGAAATCAGATAAATTTAGTACAATGCAATCAGAGAAAAACAGAAGATGAGAATCAATGTCAATTTTTTTCCTGAACAATCAATGACAATTTGGCCAGACTGGCACTCTATAATTTGGTCAAGTCATCATTATAGCTTGCATTCTCTTACATTTTGGTTTTCTGTTTTTTTCATTTGAGATGACATAATTTTATCATCATTTGACTATATAAAAAGACTACATTATCTCCTGCAAAAAAAATTCCTTGTACTATAATTAGTTATGTAAACTTGTTGTCAGAAAAATAAAATATATAACGCCTTTTAAATTGATCCTGGAACGCATCTAGCTAGCGTATAGTACAAAAGCTGAAGCCATACACTCAGTTCGGTGATACAAGATAAAGAGAGTTGCTGAATTAATGTATCCAGCAGCAGCTCTCGTTACTAGTCCATTGTACCCTTGTGCGCACAGCCATTAGAAATTGGATTCTACTGACGCTGGCAAGGGCCGCATGAACCAATCATTTACCAATGAATACATCAAATAATCAATTCTACTGTCGCGATGCCGTCAGCTAACGAGCCAAGAACATGTCAGCAGATTGGTCACAACTCATTTCTTCAGCCAAGAACCTAGCGCCCCACCCAAAGAACCCGAAACCCACTTACGACGACCCTGTTCTCGTGGCCGCCAGAGACTGGAGATCGGATCTCGCCGCCGCCAAACCAAATCTTTGGACGACCTTGCCCCCTAGCTAGTCCCAACCCTAGAGAGGAGAGGGGAAGAATGCAGCGCTTTACCGGAGAGAAGGCGGCGGGGAGCGTGGACGTCGGAGGGGAAGAGTTCACACCGTCGCCGCTGCCGTCGCGGTGGTGGATCGTTCCGCGCCACCGCGCCATCGCCTCCTGCGCCCCAGCTGCGCGGAGCCGCGGACGCGTCGCCCTTGCGCGGTCGCGGACTCGTGGTCAGTGGTCACTCCCGGAGTCGCGATTGGAACGACTTCGTTCCGGAGGTAAGAGGTGCAGATTCGATCCGGGCCATGCTGTACTGTGGGGAATCCAACCCAACCTGTTTTGGTTTCAGGCCAGACTGAAACGAACACACATTTGAGCCCTTAAAAACAGGCCTCTTCGATCCGCCCGGATTGGGCCCCGGAACTGCCCAAACCGACGGAAACGAACAAGGCCGTAGGGAGTCTAATGGCACACAAGTAAAAAGTTCCTAAATCAAATATTGGTGCGACAACGAAGTCGGAGATTGGGAATCGATAGAAGCTCAGCTGAGGGGGGACACCGAGTCGGACACGAATGGCTCCAACCGCCATGCAGCTGCGCTCGCGCCTCGAAATCTATCTCGCTGTCTATAAGGTTGCGATAGCCAGGATTCCCGGCAAGAAAACCTTCTCAACCGCACCCGATCTCCATCCTTCTTGGCGACTGCTCCTAGTTGCCAGAAACACGCAGCGTGTTCTGTGCCCTCTTAAGTCTGAACACGTGCGTGGCTGATCGTGGTCGTTCGATGTCGATGGCGACGTCACACAGGAACATCATATTAACTCTATAAGAACATCGCATGAAGAAGTTTAGAACATACGCGAACATATACCATAAAGGTAGAACACCACATCGATTACACGAACATTAACAAAAGAAACATAGAACGTCCTATATCTGCTACACGAACAAAAGGTCTGGAACATTTCACAGTTACTATAAGCACAAGCAATATATCCTCAAACATTGTGTGTGCACTACTAAGAACAATTGTTAAGTCCTATAATATTACTTGAACAATATATATTACACTATAAAATATTTGAAAAATACATGGGCATAGAATTAAAAATAAACAAAGTATAAAAAGCGAACCACAAAATAATAAATATAAGAAAATAAAAGAAAAATAACAAAATTAAAAATAAATAAAGGAAGAAAATAAAATAATAAAAATACCATTAAAAATGAAAAATAAATAGAATAGAAGAAAAAAATTTAAAAGAATAAAAGATAAAAAGAAAACCAGAATATATGAAGTAAAATAAAAATATAAAAACCAGAATAAGACAACAAAGATAAAAGAAAAAGAAGAATGAAAAAAGAAAAAGAAAAAATATAAAATGAAAAAGAAAAACAACGCAACTAACTCCTAGCAACAACCACCGCTACTTTTACTGAGGCAAAAAGCAGCGGGGCGCACCACATGCAAGCAGTTGACCACCGCTACTTATCTGACGACAAAAGCAGCGGGGCACAGGCACACTGCACACGGGCAGTTCGAATAAAATGGGCCACACACGAACAATAGAATTTAACGGAAGCACGCGAGCAGTCAGGGGTGGTCGGAGAGCGACTGCTCTCCACCCTAGTCGGAGAGGAAGATTAACCGGCCTTGTCTGGGGCATCGGATCCCCTCAACCTCAATCAACAAAACTGACCTATAGAACTCGTCAGAAACGGGTCGTACGTCTCATGGATTATTCTGCAGTTCTGCGTGCATACTGCATTCAATAGTTCTATATATAGTCGATTCAACTCAAGAACTGCGCTTTAATTACTTTTGATCCTATATTTTTTTTTTCATGCATGCAAGAAAACTGCTATCCTTATTATGATGAAGGAGATCAGAGGACGTACTCTCCCGTGCACACCAGGGAGGACTTTTAGCTGTTTTGCACCACCGGCAAATAGGCTTTGTCTCTAGAAATAGTTGTGTAAAAAAAATTCACTAACTCTTCTGTATAAAGTCAGATAAAGATAAACTTTATACTCAAATTAGTGCTAATACGATCTACAAACTTTGTAGTTGATAAAATTTTGATTTAAACCCAGTTAGAGTCACAAAATAATGATTTAAATTTTTCAAAATGATATTTTTTCTATATCTAATCATAAGAAGTCAAAATTTCTCACCACTCTTTTTTTTAGTCCGTCTCCCTCTACCTAATAATAAACACAACACATTGGCGTTGGTGTCTGGCAAGAGACCAGAACGGAGTCCTCACGGTGCTTCCGCGTATGAAATGAATCAATAAATAAAATTTGGACTGGTTTGCGTTTCCAAGAGTTAGGACCACGTGTGTTGCATTTTATAATAAATGTTCTCGAGGTAATCTGAGGGTAGTTAGTGCATTCATATTGCAGACTCTAAGATAAAGTCTAACACATTTATTATCTCGAAGACATTATAGACTTGAAGTTTAAGGACAGTTCCAATGGGAAATTAATTGAATTTCTATCTTTCTTAAATGACTTGCCAATTAAGCAAAATACTGACATGACTATTTAATAAAGAAAGAGAGGCAAAACAGAGGAAACCGTTTCCTCATAGAGAAACGACGTCGATGATAGAATCGAGGCACGAAGAATCGATGATTTTGGCGTTGGGAAGAAACCGATCGTTTCTATGTAGCCGGAGCCCGAGCGTTCGCTCATCGGCCGCCGCGCCGCGCTCGCTCTTCGTCCGTGCTCGTCTGCGACGGCCAAAGTCGCCCGCATTGTAGCATTCGTCCTCGCCGCCGCTTACCCTTGCCAGAGGTGTGCGCCCGCGACGGCCCTGCTCGATGCTCACCCAGTCGCCCGTAGCTCGATGCCGTATGCGCTCGACGCTCGCCGGTGGCTCTAGAGCGGCCTCCCGTCTCAATTGGCCACACCGTCGGCGGTACTTGCGCTCGCCCGCGCCGCCGCGTTCAATTCGCCATCCATCGCGAGAGCGAGCGCAGCCGCGAGTGCCCCTTCGCTCTGCTGCGTTCGCCGGCCGCCGCGAGCATGCAAGTGTGATCGAAACTCTTTTGCGGCCGAGCAGGATCTTGCGTGCAGCCCTGCTGTAGCTCACTTGCGGGCAAGCAATAGCTGCGAGATACGTCGCATGAGGCCATAAGGGCCGCGTTGTCCGGTGGCAACCTGCGGCGGCGGCGTGCAAGCGGCCGGGCTGCTGGCGACGACGACCAGGCCCGTCCATTAGCAGTTGCGAAGTGTGCGACTGTTCAGGGCCTCCAAAATTTTGGAGCCTCCAAATTTAGTACTCATTACACTAAGTAGCAATTAATTAATAGCCACTGCAATCAATAATTTGTTAATTGGAGTCAATGAAAGGCCCATCGGCCCATGGCCATCTGACTCCTCCTTGGATTTCCCGAACCTACAGATACATATAGACCGATAGGTCGGCGATGTTTCATTTTTCATTTTCTTTGCCGCAAATTAGGGACTTGTTTAGATTTCTTTTAAATTACAAGCTTTTACACCCTTTCCATCACATTAATCTTTGAGTACATACATGGAGCAGTAAATGTAGATAAAAAGAATAAATAATTGTACAGTTTAATTGTAAATCACGAGTTAGTCTATAATTGGACACTAATTGTCAAATACAAACGAAAGTGCTACAGTGTTAGAATTGCAAAAAAATTGCAATCTAAACAAAGGCCTAGATCGTCGTTGCGCCATTGCTACAAGCACGACACGTCATTACGGCAATCACATAAACATTGCCACTTAGCCGTCGTCCGCCAACACCAACGTGTTTTTGTTATATTATTTTCTTATAACTTTTAGGGCCACATCACGTGTTTCGTTCAGGGTCTTCCAAACCATAGGGACGGCCCTGGCGCCGTAAGCATGCATCGGCTGCTCCTCAGGTGGTCTTGCTGCTCGTCAGATTGGGGCTGGGAGAGATGCGAGACAGTGAGAGGAGAGAGTATAGATGGAGGAAGAAATAAATGAGATAAGTATAATATTTATTGCGCAAAAAACACCTCCATTGTGTGGTATGGTTTCTATACATTAAATTTTGCTGACGTGGAGCTTTTGGACATCATGCATGGTTTCTACCATAGGGACTGCCCTAAATAAGACTTGGAGTCTTGTTTTTTCTCACTCTCTCTTCAATAACTACACTGCCACATCAGCAAATCACCATAAATAGAAGAATAATAAATAGACTTACTCCCTCTGTTCCATATTTACTGTCGTTCTAGCTTCTCACCAGTGTAGCAGAGAATCTTTAAATCCATCACTTATATGGTGTCCAGGTGCATTCATTGAGCTGTGAACATGGACAATTGGACCAACAGCTAGGACGACAATAAAAACGGGACAGAGGGAATAGACTCTATGGTAGAGTCTGCACTGTGAATGCCCTTAGGAATTCTAATAAATACAGTGCATTCAATCTCGACTAAGGTATGAG
>JAKNSH010205649.1:0-10289 GCA_027790015.1 Cymbopogon flexuosus | reverse complement strand
CCTCCACGACAATCGTGTCTTCATCCCGGCGTCGTCTATGGCGCTACTCGATGCGCTCCGGCTGGCCACAAAGGGGTCCCAGAAACCCTCCAGCGCCTCCATGCTGACTTCTTCGTCGAGCAAGACCGGCGGCTCGTCCGGGACTTCGTCTGCTCGTGCATGATGTACCAACGCAACAAGACAGAAGCGCTCCATCCAGCGGGCCTGCTGCAGCCGCTCGAGGTGCCTTCGCGCATCTGGGAGGATATTTCTCTCGATTTCATCGAAGGCCTTCCTCGCGTGCTTGGCAAGAGCATCATTCTGACGTTGGTGGACAGATTCTCCTAGTATGCGTACTTCATGAGCCACCCCTATACGGCCGTCTCCATCACTCATGCTTTCTTCAACACCATTGTCCACTTCCACGGATTTCCCAGCTCCATCGTCAGTGATCGTGACCTTGTGTTCGCCGGTCACGTTTGGAGACTCTTGTTCAAGCTCGCCGGCGTCCAGCTGAAGATGAGCACGCCGTTTCACCCACAAATTGACAGCCAATCCGAGGTGGTGAACAAAACTGCTGCTATGTACTTGCGTTGCATCACATGTGATCATCCTTGTGCTTGGCTCGACTGGCTTCCATGGGTGGACCAATGCTACAAACAGCCTCTCACTCGGCGCTCCACACCCTACCCTTTCAAGTGGTATACGGTCAACTACCACCGGCTCTGGCGTCGTACACTGCCGGTTCGGCGCGGATCGACTCCGTCGATGTGTTGCTCCATGACCGGGATGCTTTCCTCGCTGACGTTCGTGAACGCCTCCTCCAAGATCACGCCTATGCGATGAAGCACTACGACGCTCACCATCGCGTGCTGGAGTTCGCGGTAGGTGCCTGGGTCCGGCTCCGCCTCCATCATCGCCCAACGCAATCGCTGGTGGTGGGTCCTCGGGGCAAACTGAGCCCCCGCTTTGCTAGGCCTTTCTAGCCCTTGAAAGGATTGGCCCAGTGGCCTATCGTCTGCATCTTCCCAAAGGCGCCATGATCCATGACATCTTCTACGTCATTGTTCTCAAGCCATTCCGCGGTGCTACCCGACCTACGGCGCCACGGAGGTGGAGGCGACTTAGGAGCCTTTGGACGACTTTCGCGCTTGTTTTCCCTCCTAGCTCGAGGATGAGTTGTTCATCGAGGGGGGAGAGATGTTATGGTGGGCAACGTGTGTGAGAGAAGGAAGAAAAGAAGTGGCTGAGTACGACCGTGATGAGTTCCAGAACGCAGTCACCAGCAATGGTTTTGCCCTATGGCGTGTCAAGTCAGTTAGTCGTTCGAGTCTTAGGCGTTAAGTCAGTTCATTGTTATCCCTTTTATTAGTTTGAGGCTATTACGATTTATTAGCTAAAGGTTACCAGTGATGGTTTTGCCCTATGTATAAGAGTCGGACTCTTTCATTAATGAAAGGTTAGCCAGGGTTGAGATTATATCTCCCTCTCGCTCCTGGCGAGTAACTGTTTCTGGCTTCGTTCCCTACGTTCGTCACATCTCTTTCGGCGCCGAGCACGGCGCCTCCCGTTCGTCATCGAGCCTTCAAGCCTCGCCCACCCATCTCACATCGCTACAACCTACGATCCTAAGCGCTAACATGCATGCTCTTCTGGCTAAAGTACCTTATTTTTGCTTGAGATGCACGACTAAATCTTTTGCGTCAACCAATTCTTTTTGCTTGACATGCACTACCAAAACTTTTGTGTCAACCAATGTATGTCTTCACACACTTCGCACTTAATACAACTCTAGATAGAAAATCAAGATTTCAAGTATTAATTATATGATTATTATAATGGTAAATGGTAACTATTTCTACAGATTTATTTTTCAATTGCCTAGATTTTGCACTAGATAAGACCTGTTGTAGCAGGGTTTTCTTTTGGTATGGCATTATTTTGTCTTTTGAATAGCATGCTCTGTTCTTTTCTTATCAATCTGCGATGATGAGTAAATAGCTCTATGTTGCTTGCTTATGGTAACTGATATCTCCACGAAGTATCATGGACCTAGCAAACCCATGGAAGCGTACTGAATAAAATCCATGTTTTGATTGTGGAAAAACTGAAATCGCATATTCACACTGTTATTTCAGAATAAGGTTGTGGTAAAATGGATTGGTGTTTGAAAATTAAACAATGGACATATTCTTTCGCTGTAGGTTCTTAATATTGGAAACTTACTGTAATCATCTAAAGATACTTCTGCTGATATTACGCATAAATTCTGTACAAAGAGTTCTTTTTTTTTCTTGTACATGCAAGAGAGCTGCGTATCTTTGTCGAATTTTCAGAGTGGTCTTTTTGAGACAAAAAGTCTTTAGAGTGCTCCATACAAGAACCTTCTTACGAGGACCAAGGTAAGAGGGGGTTAAGCGAAACAAAGTAGTAAAGAAAATTCTAAGATTACAATTAATCGACCCGACTGCAATAGCTCCGGACCTATAATCCAAGCCGCCCAAGTTCTAGGTTCTGAAAAGAGTGATATTCCTTTTAGCACACATGGTCAGTCCTAACTATGATGAAACGCGGATCTCCAGGGCCATAGCTCTACATGAATATAAATAGGTTTTTATGATTACTATGCAGTACAAGATCAGCCAATTTTATCGTGTCTTATCAATGACTTTAAAGTGTAATGTGGTGGTTTTAATGCTTAGGCTGTTTTTTATACTATATCTTATTTATGTAGTTGCTCATTGTTAGATATGGATTTTTGAACATTAAGATGGTCTGTTCAGCAACTTGCTAGAGCCCCTAATTACTATAATTAAGATTAAGACACTCTAAAAAATTAAGATTAAGACTTGCAAACTCAAATGTTTACCGTACATGTCACTCTTATCCCCAAAGTGCAGGATCTAAGGTGATCCTTAGAAAACTAAATGTTCTCAAATGGGCTTGAATAGGGCATCTCTAATATTAATTATCTCGTGGGACAGATTAGGATTTACTATTAGGCCCTGTTTGGATCCTTGGAATTAAATTAGTTGTAATAAATTATAGTTTAGACACATATATGAGATAGGCTATATAATTTTTATAACTTTATTTAAGTTGGAGAGTACAAGCATAGCATGATGATCTATAGAATTCATTTATATCTCCCACCCTATGAATTTGTGATAGGCGTATATGTGAACTTTGGAAAGTTGTGGAATCACAAATTCCAAGACAAATAGCCTCCATTAAGTAGATTCTAATTCCTCCAAAATGAAGGGATCCAAATGGGCCCTTTAAGAATTCATGCCCCATGACTCTATCAAGAAACTGCAATCTCCCATATCAGCTATGTTAGTATTACTCCCATGTTTTTTTTCAATTGCTTTGACGCATGTGCCAAGTTTAAGTGATTTTTCATTTTTCTTCTAATCTTCTTTTGCTTCTTAATGTGACTAAAATACCATCAGATGCAGAATTGTGAATGCAATCAATGCTATTGTCATACTGTTCTCTTAATTCTATAAATATTGTCGAAATGAAATGAAAATAAATACCCCTGTTGTACAAATAGATGTGTGGCTGTGTGAGGCTGAGGTGCTCAAGATTCTGCATAGCTGATGCAAAACACCATATGCAAGTGATGCAAGAGCCCTTATTATCCCGGAGGTGACCTGAATCCTGCCATCCAGGAGCATCTACTACAGGAAACTCCACCAAATCTTTTGATCTTGTGATTGATTTTTTCGATTTATGACCTATTTTCATGCATTATGCACATGTCGGGTACATTTCAATTTTAGGATACGGTTTTGCTATATGATTGAACTCTGGATTGTGGCATACTGGCATCCTATCCAACTGCCCCTCGTAGCCACTAACCGCCTACCATATTGGCGTGGTGTCCAGCAGCACAGATAGACGATGTCAGTGTCACCTGTCCAATTTTTTTTACTCTGTCCATTTTTTTTTTTTTTTTACACTGAGTTTACTTCAGTTCCAAAAATGGTTTTTATTCAAAAAACATTTGGTTAGGTTTGAAGCAGTTTGTTCTGTTACTTGCAGTCAAGCAAAAAGACACATGATATTGCAGTTTCTGGATGACAATGTGGGTATCGAAGAAAAAGTTTCTTATTCCAATCTACTGCAGGTGCCACGATAGCTAATCATGGAGGAAGCTTGTCTCCAGTTAGAAAAGATTATTAGTATATCATAACCAACAGTTATTATATATTTATATTATAATAAGCGTAATTGCAAGTAATCTTAAAATTGCAATTGGCGCAACTGATCCAACTGGGTGATCGCGTCCTGCTTCTACCCGATATCCGACTGAATCAAACCAGTTCAATTTTCTCATTGCAGCAAGCGAACTGGGAGCTAGGAGCTGGTAGAAGAGACACAGACTCCGACACGCACCTCGAACGTCAGCAGCGGATGGGATCAGGAGGCGGGGACGGTCGGCGACGCAGCGCTGGTGGCAGAGCTTTTTCGATCCTCGGCACTCGCGATTAATCTGTAGGAGAAGGAGGATGACTATTGGTCGAGGGCTAGGGTTTCACAGCGAAGAGAAGCGGCGGCGGAGGAAAGCAGCAGTGCTGGCGCGGGACGGGGGCATATACCTGGCGTTGTACGGCCGCGTGGCAGGGTCCGCGGCGAAGAGTTGCGACCGTATCCGCGACCCGAGGTTTCGCCGGCGAGGTCCGGAGGGGAGGCGGTGGTGGTGGCAGCACCGGTACCGGTAGCGGTGGCGTTGGTGGGGAATGGTAGGCGGAGAGCGGAGAGGGGTTTTGGCGTGGGTTTGGAAATGCTGCGGTACGCGCCTACGCTGGACGGCGGGAGGGAGAGGAGCAGGGGCAAGGAAGAAAAGGCGAAGAGGGCCCACATGTCGCGGTCACACGGACTGTTTTGCCTGGTCGGGGAGTTTTTGAGGTCCGCCGCCGGATTGTTCCAGCGCAAGACGCTCTAGCACGACATAGGATTGATTGGTAATGAATTTGGTATGGATGCTCAGTGGTCTCTAATGATCTAATATAAGCTTATAACTAGCTAAATCATGTATTTTACTTATTGATTCTTAGATAGAAGCTACATATAAGTATGTATATTTCCTCACAACACGATATGCCTACTGCTATCTATATAATGTTGGAGACAGCATGACAAAGATATAGGATTTGTTTCCATGTATGCATTGTTGTATAGATGCTCAAAGAATTGTATCTTTTTTTTTTGAAACATATCATTTAGGTGCAACTATAACATAACATCCTGTTCAATTGGTAACTAAGACACAACATCATTGTTGGGAGGTTAAATGCGGATGCCGAGAAACTCAAAGAATTGTATCTTTTTTAAAAACATATCATTTAGGTGCAACTATAACATAACATCCTATTCAATTGGTAACAAAGACACAACATCATTGTTGGGAGGTTAAATGCGGATGCTGAGGAATCAACGGTGGGCGAAAAAGACGGTGACGGTAACAAATAAAAAAATCATTTATAGCATTATTCAACGCCTTCAAAGTTCTTTACGAAGGGTATATATAGAAGCCTTGAAGAAAACAATGAAAAGCCTTTATACCAAGAATCAAAGAGTTGTATCGGTGAGTGGGTGATATTTTGATTTGTTCTTCAATTGTGGATGCTAAAAGCTTGATAAAGTTGTTTGATGCTAGCTTTAATATTTTGATGCATCTTTCCAGCAAACATCCAGCAAAACGAGAACAAAGTGCCTAAAATTATGTACCATGCAAAGAAAATTTATCGGTTGTCATACTCGCTTGTAAGAACAAAATCAGATGTTTCACTTACAACGACGCCATAAGTGAATAAAAAAACAAAGTTTAGTAGATATAAGTAAATAATACATATTTTATTACCCAAAAGTATTTTATCCCCACAAATTAGAATGTATGAGAAAATAAACATATTGCAAAAGTAGTCTTGTAATAATTTCGCAGATTCACTCACTAAGTCCATACATACATATCAAAGAAAAAGTCCATACATACATCCACATTTTGTGAAATTGGTATTTAGTGACTTTGAAAGTTACAAGGTTCATGGGGAGTTCTCTCCTGAATAATAACATCTTCAAACATCATGTAGTCTTTCTTCTTTACTAGTTTTCTGCACAAAGTTTTCTCATAAAATGTTTGTCATGAAGCAAAAATCAATATCCTATTTTTCTCGATCATTGGTGTTTTTAAAGAGTAACATACATTCCTCCTCGTATTTTTTCATTGGGTTTTAGAGGAGGTTATTCCCATTATGATCCACATATCATACTATTGTTCTCTAAGGAGTTCTTCTCTTAAGGTTTTCTCATGTCAATTTACAATGAGGCAATAGAATATATGTGTTACATCATTTTCTCCTCACTTTTCCATTAGGTTTTACAGGAGTTTCAACATGTTAATATATTTTTCGAAATGCCTTTGGAGGAGTTTTGATATTACATGTTGATTTACAAATTGTTTTCACAAGGGTCTTTTAATGGGATACTAAATATATAGTGATAACCACACCTATTGTTTTTTTCTAACTCATTTACCTACATGTTAAATTGAGCTACCATATTATTTTCTGCTTTATTTTCCCACTGGGTTTAGGTGTTCAAATGGCACAACAGTATATTCTTCATTTTTGTCATAGTTTTTTTTCGAGGAACTTCAGCTACATTATTTCAGTTGCATTTGATCTCAAAAGAAGATTCGATCAAGGGGGAGTGTTCTCTTTGAATAAACACCACTTCAACATGCCTCTCCAAATAGACACCTCTTCATGAGTGATCTCATCAAGATTAGAGTAGGCATTAGTTTAAAATGGTTACCAAAGGAGGAGATGTCCTAGTGGGAATTACTGGGAATGGTTGTCTTCTCCTTTTATGACTGACACCCGGTACCACACCATCTCACCTCGTATATATTCGGTCCTCAGATCAATGCTGAACACAAGTTCTTTCTATTATCTCATTTACATTTCATACTATAACTCCACCACAACCTCAGCTGTTTTTTATTTAAATATTTTTAGTTCTGTCAGCAGCTTTGACAATACCAATAGTATACTAATCCTGACGAAGTCATAAATGGAAGCAAAAATGAAAAGTTCTTCGACGGACAGAGATAGCAGGTTTCCCTAGTAGGTCAAAAGGCACCAATAAGAGAACCATCGAACTATTTTATTGTCTTCTGAGTAGCTATAGATTAATGGAATAAGTCATCTAACTTCTGCAATCCATCAAGGACAACATCTGTGTTTCTGTTTCCCAAGAAAGCCCTTTGAACACAGTTACACAATATGACTGTTTTCCAGAAAAGGAATGGAAGGGGGTTATTCCTTTGTGTGCCATCAGTACACAAACATTCAGATATACTCATATACTCAAAAATCACATTGTATTCCTGGATTGAGAAAATGCATAACCAGGAGGCATAATGCCCAAGGACAATTATGTTTCTCAAGATGCCAAAACTTAACCATGTTAGCAGAGTATGAGGATACACTAGGAACTTCAGCCACATACAGACCTTAGCTCATCTCCTATTCCAGTAGAAAAGTTTTGTAAGGTGTTCAAGCTTCTCTCAATTCGCTCCTCAATACATGCGAGTCTCCTCTCAAATTTTAACACACTAATATGCATGATACGAATATCAATTTCTGCAAGCTTTGTAAAAGCACGTAGTAACATGTAATAATCAGCATGTGCTACATATATAAAGTCACCAATTAGCCGGCGCCTCCTATAACGAAGATAACCATCTGATTTCCTTGGTTTCCTAGGTGGCATATAATGAAATCCATGATCTTGCATCTCTGACTTGAGCGTTTGCATTGCATCATGACCTGAAGATGTAGAAGAGGAACTTGCTTCTACAAAAGCTCTATCTCGACAGCGCTTCTTCACTCCATTGGTAATTGGAATGTCTTCAATGGAATGAGACTGGGATGTTACATGATCTTTTGGATTATTATCCTGCAATGAAACACCATAAGCATCGAAATAACTTACAGTTCGAAAACAAATTTTGTGCAACCCAACAAGAATGGTGCTATCATAGTAGAATCTAACCAGGATCCTACACCAAACAAAATTTCAAGATTCAAGGTCTAACTTAATTTGTTCTTATAACCAAGTGCCACAAAGGTTCTGTCCTTTTTTTCAAACATGGAGATTAAATTTGTATTCTATAGGCAGTTTATCATAAAATTTAGCTCGCTACACCTTACCAAGTCGTTTAAAGCTTACATAATTACCTAGCAGGAACGGGAAGAACTGCGCAAGAGTATGATAAGGGAAAGCGTGTGATGGGCATTAGGCCCTAGGGTAACTAGACCTTGACTATGCAGTTCATAGTCTTGATCCGTCTTCTAAAGCGAGGTTTTACCCCTCTGAGACCTAGGCTTGTTTGGAGAGGAGAGACAAGAAATTAGGTTGATAATATTTTGCTTGTTTTCTATTGAGCCTCATAGGTTGATTATAAAGGGTACATAAGACTAACACCTCTTGTGGCTAAACAACATGGTACTATTCCTATTTACTATAATATAGATAAATAACTAAGATCATTTGGGCCTATCATTAACCACTAATGGGCCTCCTTGGAGCGGCCCCACATGACAAAGCGGTTGATCCATAATGGGCACAATCTAACAGTTACATATATGATATTTTATCCACCTCATGCAAAAGGAAAATAGGAAAGAATTAACAACATTGCCAATCAAAATGCAGTACCTCTCTGGCTTTGTACATATCCCAAAAGATCTCTATTAGATGATTCTCTTCATCTGAAAATGTAATCCCAGTAAAAATAACTTCCTTGCAGTATTTGAGATAAGAGCAGAGATCACTCGAGTAGTCTGCAAAATAAGAAAACTTCAAGTCAATGTCCTACCATTAAGAAGTATTCCCACTAGACACAAAATGTCAACGAAGATCAAGAATATGTCCAGTCAACCCTTGATAACTTTTATCAAAGATATGAATTCAAATATAGGCTAGAATATAATGAAGCCAGTAATTTATTCGTTATAATCTTTCACAAACAAATCCCATATTATTTTATTCATGAAATAGCATGTTATTGACTTTGCAAAGTTCTACTTTCTGTAACTCAAAGAAACCATAGAAAGATTCTTGCACTTCCCATTCCAATGCTGAAACAAAGTTACTCAACATCTTTAGAAAGAAAAGAAAAGGACAAAAGTAAAACTTTGTCTTAATTGAAGAACATGGAAAAGTTGTTTAATGTTCTACATCAGTTTGCCCTGTTTGTGCACGGCAAAAGTTGATGCCAATTGCTCTATGTTAGGGTATTTCTAGAGGAGTAATAATCATGTAGTGCAGGACAGTTATGCATATTTTGTTAAGTTTTGAAACACAGAATGATTGACAGAAAAAACATATGTTACAGTCTTGGATTCAACAGACGTGAATTATGCAATCGACAATTCTTACTGTCTTACATTTAGTATAGTGTATAGCAAGTTGAATATAAACTACCAACAATCAGCATAAGCATGCTACAAACTACCATGTGTACTACTACTACAAGATAAACATAATGCAAGGCAATGAAATTCAAATTTATTTCCGAGAAAAAAATGAAATTCAAATTTACCATGTGTCGTATTGATTTTATCATAGGCAGCTGCAATAGCACACAACAGTTCTCTTGTGCCAAACTCCTCACTGTTACTAGCCTCAAGCTTCCTGGAAGTTGGTGAATTTGTATCATGGTGAGATTCACTTAGGTTTCTTCCTTCCACACAAATCTTCTGCAAAGAAAGGTTACTTCAGGTCATACACATTTATCAAGGACCTAACATGTTCTGAAGAAAGGTAATGTGACAAACACACCTCCCATATCCCTTGACCATTGATGTTATAAAGAAGTCGTAGGGACACAATTAGGATAGCCATCACACAAACCCATGTAGGGACTCTAGCAGGATTACTAGACAACCATAATTCTGCAGGCATTACCCACTCATAAATTCGGCACGTGTGGGGGAGGATTCTATCTATAGGCAGTAACAAGTCCTTCAAACAACGTTGAGCAATTGCATAGAAGTTAACTGAAGGAAGCCTCAAGCCTACTTTTTGTGCAATGGATCCAGCTGCAGCTTCCAATTGCCATGCTCCGATAACTCGCACCGGCCTGAACAGCTGCCTAGAATCCAAAAGGCAGTCTTGGAAAGAGCTCCCAAGGAACCTGTCTACTTCGGTAAATGCAGCCACATAAGGGATATTCCCCTCCATTGCCCACCTGTAAATGTCGCTTGGCAGGACGGCTTCACGGGCAATATGACAGG
>JAKNSH010205563.1:0-13358 GCA_027790015.1 Cymbopogon flexuosus | reverse complement strand
CAGCAACGTCTCCACCGTCTACATCTCTGTCATTGATGATGTCATCTCCAAGGTCCGCGAGGATTTCATCACCTATGGAGTCGGCGACGCCGTCCTGAACGAGCTCCAGGCTGTAAGGACCTCTGATTTATCGATCCCCTGCTCTCGCCCCCTTGAATTTTTTCTTGATTTCAGCGATTCTGACGGTTCTCTCTCCGATCCGGCCGAGGAAACCCTAGCTCTGGGAGATGAAAATGCTCCACTGTGGCGCGATCTTGGGGAACATAGACCGAACCAAGGGCGCTGCCGCGTCCGCCGGAGGCGCCACCGGCACGACACCGCCCGTTCACGACCTCAACGTGCCGTACGAGGCCACATCGGAGGAGTACGCCACCCCGACCGCTGACATGCTGTTCCCGCCGGTGAGACCGAATCCCTCGGTTGCTTCACCTATTTCTTTCCCGATCTACACAATTGGGACGCGAGGTTCTGAATGAGTTACTTGTATTTGTTTTCAGACACCATTGCAGACCCCAATCCAGACTCCTCTGCCAGGGACAGACACAGGGATGTACAATATACCCACTGGACCTTCTGATTATGCCCCATCACCGATCAGCGATATCAGAAACTCTATGGCGATTAATGGGGCAGACCCAAAAGCTGGCCGTCCAAGTCCCTACATGGTATTGTGAATATGTGACTAGTTTTCCCCCCTTGTTACTGTTAGCTGTTTGTCATGTTTAGAAGTTTTTGCAGCCACCACCTTCCCCATGGATGAGTCAGAGGCCGTTGGGTGTTGATGTGAATGTCGGTATGTGCATGCTTATGCCCTCTGTTAGTTGTCCACAACTCCACGTGCAAACTGCATTCCTTACCTAAAATGATTTGTGCGACTCATAATGTACAGCTTATGTGGAAGGCCGTGAAGATCCTGACAGGGGCGTGCAGCCTCAGCCACTGACTCAGGTAAAATATGAGATTGCATATCATTTGAGAGCATGGATAATCAGTATTGGGGATTCCATCTCTTATTTGTTTTGAGCTCTCATTTATTCTGTAGAACATTGCTCATCACAATGCAACTGTGGATAAATAGAATGTGTTTCCAGAATTGAAAGTTCCCCTTTGCTAGTAATATTAGCCTGTTCGTTAATTTTAGTATTGATTGGGTTTGTTAATTTTAGGATTTTACAATCTTTTATTGATAATAATTCGTGACGGGAAACACACTGAGAGAATCTTGTTCTGAAAATCTGTTTAAACAATTACTTCATGTAACGGGAATGATATGTTAGGACCTGGGTGTGTTTGTGTAAGTGTGTGTTTTGAAAATCTTACAAGGATTCTTTACCATTCTTAATACAACGATACACAGCTCTCCTACATGTTCGATAAAAAAAAATTCATCATCTTCTTCATCTATATTGTGTATATCACAAGTAGTGTTTCTCTTTGCCATGTATATTTCAATTTTGGATTGAATGAAGAAACAGTCAACTTGAAAAGTCCGCTTCCTTCCAACAAATTCAAAAGTGTTTAGTGGAAGTGATTAAAAGTGTGTGATGCTTATGGTGCTTATGGAAACTGCAGAATAAATATGTCAGCAGGATTAATTAGTTCAGTTTGTTCTGGTAGCATTATATGCACTGTTGGCAAGCATGGTCTATTGTTGGGACTTCGGGCACTGTTTACTTGTAGTAATGTTGCATGGTGTTTCTTGGTACATTTTGTAACATTTTATTTAGAGTTCAACTGGATGTTCTCATGTTTGCTTCTTTGGTTTTATGTTCTCAAATCTATGTCTCACATAATTAATTAATGTATCATTTAGTAACTAATCCATTTTGATTGTTATATTGAGTCCTGATTGTTGCAGTTTCATTTTGGTTTGTTCGTTTTTGTAGGATTTTTTGATGATGTCTTCTGGAAAACGCAAGAGGGATGAGTTTCCTGGTCAGCCTCCTTCTGGTTCTTTTGTACCACAGCAAGATGGAAGTGCTGATCAGATAGTAGAATTTGTTGTGTCAAAGGTAACTGTCAGTGATAAATTCAATTCATTGTCTGGCAGTACTTTTCCGGTAACTGTCAGTGATAAATTCAATTCATTGCCTGGCAGTACTTTTCCTTGATACATTACTTCAAATATATTTGTGCTTCCTTGAATTATTTAGTGCTATGCTAGGATGGGTTACACAGTTTGAGGTTTTGTACCTCATCCAGGGGTGAAGTACATTGGTGGTGGTGGGTGCAAATTCAGCACCCAAAATTTGAGAAAACAATGAATTTTTGTAAAATTTCACCATATATGCACCCACAAGATACAAATCTATGCACCCACGAAGCAAATGCACCACCCTCTAATTTGCTTTAGCTTTGCCGCTGACCTCATCCCTTGTTTACAACAAAACGAGTCTCCGGTTCACAGCCATGCTTCATTTAGGATGTAATATGTCTAGTTTTGTTTTATGCAAGTAACTTTGGTGTTACATACTTCCTTTTGCTTCTGACCCACCAATCACACATTCATGTTTTTTCCCCGTAGTTTTCACACTAAAGCCATGGCATGCCATACTAAACACCGTATTTGTGATGTGTGAGTACGACATACCTGGTATGGTCAAATGGAGTTAGTATTTGTTTTTAAGAAACTAAACAAACCTTGGAGGAACTAGGTGGCATTCTATTAAGAAGAAAATAGGCACCCAAAGCCTTGGCGAGGACTTGGACGTGGGTTGTATGGGTATGGATCCACCCCTTGAACAACTGAGCTAGCCTAGCTGCTTAGACCTTGTATGCTTGTGTTGTGCATTAAGTAGTTGACCGCTCTGTTCCTTTCATGTATACCCAATTTAGACACTAACAAAATTTTGAAGCTTGTACTTCTGGTGCTGTGTGCATCCTGTTTATATTTAACAGCCAGATCCTCTGGAGATGTAACTAAACCATTCATTTTGTAAGCTTAGAATATGTTTTCTATATAATGGAATATATTGAGTATGTCCAACTAGAATGACCTATTTTTTTTTTCCATTATTTAGTATTCCTCTGTTTATGATTTTTTTTGAATGTTCAATATCTTGTGTGTTAAGTCCTCAGTTCTGTTATTCCGTGTAGGAAAATGCAAACCAACTTTTGAGTTCCATCATCAACAAGCATGAAACACCAGCTAAGACAATCACTCCAGTTATTCCGCAGTGTGATGGGATTCAAGATGACTACAATGAGGTATTATTCTAAAACTAATGGGCTCACATAGATATTTCAGTACAAACTTACTGTGATATTTTTTTCCAGCAATTTTTCTTTCAAGGAGTTCCAACTGAAGATTATAATACCCCTGGAGAATCTGGTAAATCGTCATCAAACTGTGCAATTTTATGTTTATTGCCGATTCATTATTTTATGTTACTTTTCTTATACATGTTTTTGTTATGTTTATTAGCGGAGTATCGAGCTCCTACACCTGCTGTTGGAACACCAAAACCAAGAAATGATGCTGGAGATGATGTTGATGATGATGATGATGAACCTCCTCTTAATGAAGATGACGACGACGACGACGAGTTAGATGACCTTGAGCAAGGGGAGGATGAACCTAACACACAACATCTTGTACTTGCACAATTTGACAAAGTAGGTGCACTTTGTTTTTGCTATCCATGCTTAGGTTATCCCTCTAGTTTCGGTCCACTTCATCCTCTTCAATGATTAATAGGTGACAAGGACCAAGAATCGTTGGAAGTGCACTTTGAAGGATGGAATCATGCATTTGAATGGCAGGGATGTTCTATTTAACAAGGTGGGTAACATAATTTTTTTGGTCGAGTTTGTGAATATTAACTGAGCCTTAAATTTTATTCTGTTTTTACTATAAATGATAGCTAAATCTGTTGACATGTTTGGAAAATTATATATTATTATATTATATTAGGGGATAGAGGCAGCTAATTGACTACATAATTATAATCATCTTAAATTGTGGCACAGAAGACATGCAGAGTAGGTAGGTAATTGGAAGATACTGATGCTTTTCCTGGCTTTTTACAGCATGTAATTGATTCATCACCAGAAGGGAAATGCTTTGTTTTTCTGCACCTTTATTAATTATAAAAAAACTTCGAAATCGGCTGTAAGGCCATAGGTCAACTATTGTGCAAACTTTGTAGTTAATTTATCATGTACTTGACAACTCAGCAATGCTAGCCTCAAAAATGTGTTTGATGCACGACTGCTTCAGTGTGGTTCGCTTGTTGCATTGCTGACATGGATTCAATAAATTGAATTTGCAGGCGACTGGTGAGTTTGATTTTTGAATTTTTTGGATGGAGATGAGCTATTTTAGAAGCAGCTGTATGGACATATCTTGTCTTTGACATAAGGACGGGGAGGTGACAAAGTGTTCTTGGTGGGGTCCTCTGGCAGCATGACTGCGTCGTGTTTTCCTATTGAAACTTTGTTTCACCCTCTGGTTTGTCACCGCAACTGTTATCGATGTAAAGAAGTTACTGTTTGTGCTGTGTAGACATTTTCTGAGATATGGGTCTCCTCAAACCTGCAGCGTAACTTTATCTGATTTAATGGTAGTTATACATTTTTTTTTTGCTCTAAAGTCTGTTTTGCTGCTGTATCATGTTCTGCTGGCGCTCTTGTTGGCCGTAATGGTGCGGCCTTTGAAAGCGGTCGTCCGGAGTTCGGTGGCTATACCTTTCTTTAAAAGAAAACGAGAACGCAGTTCCATTTAACATGGGCCATCACTATCCTGACACGAGGGTCTACATTTGGGCGTGTTCGTTTCCGATTATTATTATAATCGGATTCGGTGAAAATGAGCAAAAATGTCACCCAAAGGCATCGATTCTTTCTTGATTTTTTTTTGACAACAAACAAAGCATTTCATTAACTTAGCAGAAGGCATCGATTCTTTCTTGATTATATTTCCAACGAAGCGATGAACGTAATAGGTGTTCCACTAGTGTATCTATCCTGCGTTCTGCGCGTGGCTCCTCTGCTGCGACCTTTTTTTTCCCCCCCTTCTGAGTTCCGATGCCCCTGCCGGCTCGCCCCTACGGACGGTGCCTGTGGATCTTGGCCTTGCCGGATCTCCAGTCTTTGAGCCTCGCTAGGCCACCCATGAACCTCCACAATAGCAACGCATATACACCCACGGCCCACGGCATGCATCAGCAAACCAAAAGCTAAGCATCTCACGTACGCATGGGTACTGCCTCCGCATGCACCGCCCGTGAAGAATTGCGTAGCGAGAAGAGAGAAGACTCAAACTGCTTATCCTTTGGACCCGTAGGCAAAATAGGTGATGGCTTTGGGCTACAGTTGAAGGATGTTTTTATAGGCAAATGCACTGTTCATGATGTAATTTTGGGTTTGAGTCTCCTTGTTGGAGACAGTCTTATCTCGGTGATAAAAGGGTTTCCAACCGAGAGACCCCTCCACTCTCTGCCCTGTCCGTTCCACTCCACGTCTCACCCAGTCTCCCTCCAGGAGACTCAGCACTCGGGTAGAGCAGAATCGAAGATGTGTGGGCGGTTGGGTCCGTGGTAGCTGCCGTCCAAGCTATCGGAGATGGAATCAATTTGTTGGCTCACGGCTTAAACAAAAAGGAAGAAGAAGTTGGCTCACCACAATACTTGAGGGTTGACTTAGGAAAATTGAACGGATCCGTTGCTCAGGGTTTGGACATGCTATACATACCACCCATTCGTAAACCCTACAATGAATAGGACATCAAATGGTTAAAATCACGTTCACTTATTATAGATTCAATCAAAACTTCCAAGACGTGTCGTTTTTCACCAACATGATCTTGGTGACCCGGAAGTTCTGTTCAGGGGGCGATGGATGACAGATAGACTGCCGGACAACCATCCTGCAAATGCTGCTAGTTACCGCCCTCTTCAACACCACGGACACCGTGGCCGTGTGTTTTTTTTAACTACACCCTGACCGTGTTCGTTCTCTTCGGTTTGGTCCTTGTAATTATCATCTGCTAAGTACTTGTTTTGTAAGATGTCTGGCCCCGAAAAAGTACTGGGTTGAGGTGGTAGATTAAGGAATTACTGAATGGAGGATCTGAGATGTCTGCCCTAGTCGTGGCACCGTCGATTGAAGGGAATCGGGGAGGGATCCTCAAATGTGGAGACACGGCAGCGGCACCTGAATGCTTCTTGTTCTACAGCGTGCGCTGTTTCTGGCATGCTCGTGCTGCTTTTCTGCACGGTGCCACCCTCCAGGCCTCCACGAGGGATACACACATACCCAGCATGGCATCGCAGATCGCACTGGCGTTGTCACTACACTTGGTGTGCTGCCCCATTGCCATCTTTGCTCCGTTAATTGCTCTACTTGTGTGATGCAGAAGGTCCATCTAGCCAGCCAACAAAAGATGTGATCCCCAACGTATGCAGCCTAAATGATGCAAGTTGAAGTCAAGTTCTCCATAAGTTAGCTTGTCATATGCCTGCACCCAGATGAGGTAAGAATACGGAGTATATTCTGAGCAATCTGCTTTAATTTGTAAGCTGAGTATGCATTACTGCACGTGGTAGTTTCTATCTGCACATATTGTTATGGAAAACAACCTTTCATTGAGAGATGTCATGGTACTCAAGACTAAGACTGCTCTTTTACGTCGCTCTTTTATGTTGGGGTTGTGATGGCAGGACTGGTGTGGGCACACGGTATAAGGCGTCACCAGCGTCGTTATTCATGCTGGCGCTACCCATTTAAATCCATTTAGTTGACGATTTGAGCTTAGGGACGAAAAGACAAAAACACAGGTAAACGACCCTCGATATACAGCTTCAACTTGCTACAAGGAAATGTTGCTATACGAACCCTGTACATCCACCAAATGAAAATTCTTCTGATAAATTGCCACATAAACTACTCCATGCAAAACCTCCACCATGTACATCACCAAGTCCAAAACCATAAAGAGACTGCTTTTGGAACAAGACTGCCCTCATATCCTGTTCATCTGTGGTTTGAAAGCATCATATCAAAACAAAATATAGTTCAGACATACTTCAAGATGTTACTAATCCTAACCATGCACTTTTAATTAGCAAGGAGATACTCACCATTCATCACATGTAAAAAATATTGCCAGCTTTAGTTGTAAATCCTCACAGGCTTCTCAAAAGAATGGCGGTTCTGTAATTGCTCTAGTATCAGAATCAGATAATGCCCAACTTTTATATGATAGTAAAGCCTATAAATGTCAGAATTCTTCAGCATGATACCTGACTGCCTGAGTAGGACCTTCTTGGGGTAGTGGCTGTATGCTCCAATCCAAGGTGTTGTTCCCAATCTCCATAAATAGGTTTTTGTTTCTAAAACAGTATACAAGAGCTCATATAAGACTTAAATGTTACGATGAAATGATATTCTTGTAAAAGGATTCTTTCACCGATAGGAAAACTTAACTCACATGGAATCTGTTCAATACAATATCTGAATCTTGGAGGTATTCTGGCCTACTGAACGTAACATGAGCAAATTTCCACTGATGAAAGAAACATAACATCAGATATTACCCAGTAAAAGAAATGAGGTTGGATTTTTTTTAAAAATGATTACTTATCCACAATAATAGTTAATTGAATAGATAGAGGTGTTTAAATGACAAAACAACAAAAGAATAGAATTCAGAAACTGATCATATAACAAAACGTTGAAATGAGCACCTTTACAAACTGCTCATCCGGAACTTGAAGTCTCTTCTGAATCCGTACTTTGATATCCGACAAAGCTTCGCCACCACGAATTAGAAAGAAGAAAGGTTCTCCGAAATACTGAACACGCTGCAGACATGAAGTTATCACATCAATGAAAGTTCTGCTGGATCATGATGGCTACTCTAAAAAAATGTAAGCACGCACAGCGCTAACATCAGAGAAAGAGGAGATTAAGGGGGGGAAAACACGAGATACAAGACATTTCATAATTGTATCACAAACACAAATGGAAATATTTTGGGAGGTCAGAACCCAATACAGCAGTAAAATCATAAAACCCAAGTGAAAAGGATCACAAGGTAACAGTACCCAGTCACTTTGACTACAGCAGTAAAGTTGCATGATCTCTCGTGAATCTACCATTACCCTTATTTCTATATAAGTATTTAATTTAATATTTCAATCTACCCAAATGCACTTGGTGAATCTACAATTACCCTTATTTCTCAACACCCCTCGCAAGGCCATGTGACCACATTTTCATGTCCATTCAATTTCTCATCTACGGCAGCAGGCGCATCACCAGCCACCAGCCTTTCAGGAGCTACCCCGAACCTTCTAGCAAGGCCCGTCCTCTCTCTCTCTCTCTCTCTCCAGGTCGCGACAATTTCTCGCGCCGCGGCGGCACTCCCACCCCCGTCCAGCACCGCCCCTGCCTCCGCCCCTGGCCAGCCTGGGCTGCTGAACAACGGCGGCGTCCCAAGGCGCATATGCCGGCCTCCTCCGGCCCGATGATCTCCCGTCACAGCGACACACATCTCCGTCGCACGCTTCCTCTGACACCGTCACCTCCCTCCATCTACAATCTTTATTCCCCGAGTGGTATGTTCGACTAGAATAGTAAGATATATGTCATTCTTAGTTGCCTGGGTCAGGTTCAGTACAGATCGACTAGAATAGTTATAGCTAACATATATGAGCTTTACCCAACTGCAAAAAAGTATCTCTTCTGATTTCCAAGTATAAGTTGCATTTTGTTGATGCCTGACCGGTAAACTATATGTTGCATATTTTGTCACCCACTATTGCCATTTTATTTATATGTGCTTGCTATTTCATAACTGACATTTATCCATTCCTACTACAATGCTTTCAGTTTGCCAGATATTTTACTCCAAACATATTCAAGATTGGCTAAGCATGAGCAAGAATTAAAGAAGCCTTTTTATTTGGAACAACCACATTGTATTGTATGATGACAAGATTATACAAAGTGGTTAAATGCCGAAGGTACGCCTAATGTATTCTGTTGTTTTTATGAGTAAACCAGCTTGCTAGCCCGCGTGACTGCGCAGGGTTCCTGCTAGTATTAATCAGTTTGTATGCTGTTCAGTGTGTATGGTGATGAGTATGCATATTTATGATGATTCAGATTAAGCCACACATTAATACAGCGGCCCATGTCCATTGCAATCACAGTTTTGTGTACACTCCGCACAAGCGTAAGCCATAAGCCAACCCTCAGAAAGCCTCCAACCTTCTAATATATTCTCCATTGCGATTGATGGATCGGTTGAGATGGTTTGGACATGTCCAACGAAGGCCTCCTGAGGCACCGGTGCGTAGTGGGGTTCTAAAACGGGACAATAATGTGAAGAACGGTAGAGGTCGACCGAAACTGACTTGGGATGAGTCAGTTAAGAGAGACCTTAGGGAGTGGAATATCTCCAAGGACTTAGCTTTGGATAGGGTCGCTTGGAGACTAGCCATCAACGTGCCTGAGCCATGACCTTCTATGTGTCTCTGTGTTTCTTGTATCTTTGGGTTTCTTATCTAGCCTACCCCAACTTGCTTGGGACAAAAGGCTAAGTTGTTGTTGTTGCTATGTACTGGTGCTGTGTGGCGATATTCCTTCATGCAAAAACAGCAAAACACATTCCTTTTATGTCTGGATTAATTTTTTTCCCACATTTCTTTGATGTGCACTTAATGCAATTTGCAAATGTGGAGCTGACAGGAGCATGTGTTCATAGCAAGGCAGCTACTCAAATATTGAGTATATGCTTATTCAAAGTTTGCATAAAAGGTACTAACATCTATGTATTTGGCAGCCATCGTATATGTTTACAGATAAGGAGCATCGTGGACCATTTGAGTACTCAGAGGATCTTACAAGCTTAACTGTTGGGGCAGAGGATCCAGAAAATGTAATTTCTGCCCAAAGATATCAAGAAAATGATAATGATCTTTTGCTAAGTACTTCAGATAAAGAAGACAATGCTACAAGAGCCAGCAATGGTTCTTCCACCTCTACATACAATGCTCCTTCTGATCTGATTAGCCCTTCATTGATAATCTCTCAAACACCAGCTGAAACTTCACTAATAAATACTGGCGGGCCGACATATTCCTCACAATCAAACTTCAGTCTCGATGACCTTCTTGGCCTTGGTGTTACTGAAGCTCCTGCTCCATCACCACCAGCACTGACCCTTAACTCGAAGCCTGTGCTAGATCCTGGTACGTTCCAGAGGAAATGGGGCCAGCTAGCATTGGCGCTGTCTCAGGTATGCTACTATTAGTTTTTTGTCAATGCATTTTCTGATTACAAGCAGAGCAACATAGCCACATAGCCTTTTCACATCTTGGTTGATTTTCTTACAGTATAAGTTTTTTTTTGGGTTATGTATTGTCTAATATGACGTTGAGTTTGAAACTAGAAGTCTTCCAATCCATGTCCTGTGAACAGTGATTTCGCCTGGTTCAGGGTCTGATTTAACAACGTGGTCAAATTCTAATGAATTTAAACCCTGAGTGCCATGATTGTCTTGGGTGTATCTTCCCTTGAAATTTATCTCCCAATAATATGTTTGATATCAACTGCCCTATGTTCTGAGCTATGTTTTTTTTTCCCATTCTGATCTGAAGTTTTTTCTACTGTGTTTTGATGACAGGAATGTTCTCTGAGTCCACAAGGAGCAGCATCATTGATGAATCCACAATCACTCATCCGTCATATGCAAAGCAATTACATCCAATGTATTGCCTCAGGTGGTCAGCCTCCGAACTACAAGTTCTTTT
The DNA here is from genome assembly GCA_027790015.1 of Cymbopogon flexuosus. NCBI lineage: Eukaryota > Viridiplantae > Streptophyta > Magnoliopsida > Poales > Poaceae > Cymbopogon > Cymbopogon flexuosus. The sequence goes on along the minus strand of JAKNSH010205563.1, from coordinate 2,601 downwards.
TCTATGCTCAGAAAGATGGGGCTACTGCTTTCTTCCTTGTTGAATGTATTGTCAACACAGCATCAGCAAAGGCGCAGCTCAAAATTAAGGCTGATGATGGGACAGCTGCCGAGGCATTCTCGGCTTTATTTCAGTCAGCCTTGTCCAAATTTGGGCTTTCTTGATCCTGAGTATTTTGTCTGAGCAATTCAGTGGTCCAGAGTTTTTTCTGGCTTTCACGGATTGCCCCCACTCTGCTGCCTAAACCTGTCCGGTACTTGATCAAACTATTGGAGATCAGAGTAGAAGGTGCAATTCGAGGGCATAGCAATATATTATTATTGCTAGATTCAGCAAGGGAGCACTGGAGTTTTGCGGAGGAAAATCTTATTTGTATTATTTGGGTGAACTGTGCATTTGTACATGGCTACATTTCACCCAGATAAATAGCTGGGTTAATTAGGAGTGTACTAGTTGGATGCCTTGATCTCTTCTGGAGGGCCTTCTTTTTCTTGAAGGATGTAGAAACAACACACAACACCCCCTTTCATGTATGCTATTTACCTTTATTTGTTGCACAGATGAGCAATAAAGATGTTTCTTCTTCCATTTTGATTCACATTAACAAGTACTCGCATGTTCGGTCATTTTTGAGTCAGTTAAGTTCTTTAAATTTGAAGTTTCTTTAGAAAATAGCAAATGCACTATCATGACATTACATTGAGAGTGACAAAATAATTTGATGTTGTGGTTGTTACTGCATTGCGGATTTTTGCGTGCATTGCTATCAAAGTTGTTGGCAGAATGGCGTCACTTTCGCTGCTATACTATAAACTGTAACCGCAAAGCACTCCACTATCATAGCTTCTTAGGTGGAGGAAAACTATTGAATCAGCTGAAATCAGCCGGTTGATCGATAAGCAGAACAGCCACATTATAATTGTGATCAATTAACACTCATTTGTGATCAATTAACACTACGCTTTCTGCTACGAACGCTTTCTTTCTGCTATGGAAGTGAGGCAACCGAAATTCAGTATCGCAGCAAACATGAGCGAGTTATTAATCACATATCTAGACTAGTCAAATATCAGAATCCACAAGACCACAACCATCCAAAACATCAGCACAAGCAAGAGGCACAAAGAAAATCAGTACACATGAAAACTGATATAGTTCATACCCTCATATTCATAGCAGATCACATAGCCAATAGTAGGTTTTTGATCCGATCTATAGAAGACAAATCCGCCAACACGAAATTATTAAACCACCATCATCATCATAGAAAAAGCCTTCAAATTCGCCAAGAAAGCATGAGCCACCTTCTTCAACTCGATCTCAGACACCAAACCGTAAAGTACCAGCTACAAACTACTATAAAAGCGGACGGAACCGACCGCATCCTGGCCTTGTCGGGGGAGATCCGATCAGACGGGGGAGAGGAGCTGGAAGATGGTGGGCTTGGGTTCGGAGTTCATGCCGACGACGATGACGAGCGGGATGAAGCCGTAGTGCGCCACCACCTTGGCCTTCTTCATCGACCACGTGGTCCACTCCTTCACAAGCCGCACCGTGGTCGCCGCCGCGGTGGCGTCCTCGTCGGCGGCGCCGCCCTTCTTCCCGCCCTTGCCCTTGGGCTTCGACTTGAGCGACGGACGCGAAGCCATGGCGAATCTACCGAAGAGCTGCTGGATCCGACGCGCCGAGCAAAACCCTAGCGAGGAGGCTGTGGCGTTTGGGGATTGTTTGTGATTGATTTGGCTGATGGTGCGGAGCCCTCCTGCTAATAATATTGGTTGGTTAGTGGGCTGTTGGCCCACTTATGGGCCAGTTTGCAGGCCTGACTGGCCCTGAAATGTTATATTGGGCTGCGCTTTAATAAATGTGGATGGGCTGGACCTGTGGGCTGGTTTCTAGTGGGCCAATCTAAAAGCATCAGTCAAATATATGGAACCCATATGACCATGAGTCTTTATTTTTTATTTTTTTTGAACCAAAGTCTTTTTTATCTTTGAGAAGCCGCACGATTATATATGTTTGAGAGACGACAAAAAAAAAAAAAAAATTCCCTCTTCGAGAGAATTTGCAACGTACGCGATGAGTGACCATATGTGAAAAGGAAAACAAAAGATCACCCATACGACAAGCACGGCAGCAATGTCGCTATCAATCGTTGAACATGTAGAAGTTAGGTATATGCTTTTCCCCATATCCCTCTCGCGCTCTGCTACGCCGTGCACTAATAAGATTTGGTAGAAGAACGAAAGCTATGGGGCAAGTACTTTCACAAGTCGTCGTACCATGATGCCATCTATATATAATGGTCAATTTAAAGGTTTTTACAAAAAAAAATAAAGGCCATGCATGCTAAACTGCAGCTTACGTGTAATGCTCGATCGTACTATCCGTCATTGTTTACTACTCCAGTATATATCACGCTAGCTGACCACACGCGTCATGCACGAAATATATATGAGTGTCGATGATATATATATCCAACTAAAGGGAAAAGCTGCTGTAAAAAGGGAATCCAATACAGCACTCGTGCAGCAACCGACGGGACGGGACTGACCAAAATGCATGCACCTGCGTTCTGAACCGAGTAGCGAAGGCATTGAA
>JAKNSH010205281.1:0-28693 GCA_027790015.1 Cymbopogon flexuosus | reverse complement strand
CCTCGCGTGCTAGTATTTTGTGGCAAATAAACCCAAAGGATTCTAACAGCACATACGTCGACTCACCATAATATCATGTCTCGGCTGCAGGTGACTGATAGTTAAACAAACTATCGGTCACCTGACTTTTACGTAAATTTCCAGGTGACTGACGTTTACTTAACTATCATGTCTATACTATATGGGCCGGTCCAAAATCAGCCCACAAAACAAAACGGACCCAAGTTTCTCCTGTGTGGATTATTGCTAAAATTGGATTCTACGAGCTTTATTTTTTCCTCTCTTGGGACAGTGGGGTACGTGGGAGATCATAAGAGCAGGGGGGTAGTTTTAAATCCATATAAATACAGAAGTACACTTTTCAAAAAATCATACTACTTCATAATTTGTTATGAACTAAAAAAAAGTACAAAAATGAGTACATCTTATTTATTTGCAGATAGCTAAAACATACAAGGCTTCCATTTTCAGTGCCAAATAGCGTCATTAATAGCGGCTGAAAAAAAAAAGACAAGATTAAAAAAATAGATTAAGTTCAACTTTTATATAAATAAATAATATGAAATTGTAAAATTGATTTCAGACTAACATTTGACAAAAACTTTAGGCTATTACACTAAAAATTTTGTAGTGCTAGGTTCAAAAACTTTGCACTAAGAAATTATTAAACTTTGAACTATGTCATTGCAAACTTTATACTGCTAAGTTATTGAACTTAGTTATTGAACTTTGGACTAGCACATTATAAAACTTTTGTACTAATAATTGATTCCAGACTAACATTCGATAAAACTTTGAGCTATCACACTAAAAACTTTTGTACTGTTACATTCAAAAAATTTTCACTAAGAAATTATCAAACTTTGAACTATGTCATTGCAAACCTTGTACCGCTAAGTTATTGAACTTTGAACTGGCACATTATAAAACTTTTATACTACTAATTGATTCCAGACTAATATTTGACAAAATTTTGAGCTATCACACTAAAAACTTATAAATCTAGTGGCTCAATTTTGATAGATAAAAAAATCTTCCATATAATTATGCTCTTGGAAACGTTCATCTCTGCAGGTTCTGCAAAGGATCGAGTGATGAGGAAAGAGGACATGCTGAGAAGGTCATGAAGTACCAACCACTACCTCATTTGCCCCTAACTGCTGTGATCATGTGGTTATTGATGTTGTGTGACATGTTCTTGTGCTCTAGAAAAAACATTGTGTGAGGGAGGATGAGACATCCAGTCCATCGTGACACCCTTGACAGAGTGAACAATGAACACCCTAAGCTGGCGGGGGGTCACAGGGGCGTCGAGGACGCATGCACCCGGATAGATTGACCTCGCAAAGCGAAGGTTAAAGGAGGATCGGTAGAGCATACGTTGTAGTAGTATGCCAGAGACCGAAGGATGTTGTTGAAGTCGTCGTCGGAGGTTGAAGAAGCTCAAGCCCGGATCCCAGGTGGAGGTGGAGCTGTCAAACCAACACCAGCTGTGGAGCCACCTTGGAGAAGCAGGGAGCACCAGTCCCGGAGGCTGCTGTAGGGAGACAGAAGCGGGTGGCGAAGGTAGTAGAAAGGAGGGGAGTGGATCTCGGCGGTGGGTACCGGTGGAGGTGGGCACGGGGATGAAGAAGGGGAGATCCGTGGAGAAGAAAGGATTTATTTTATTATCACAAACCCCAGAGTTGACGACGTCGGCAGTGAAGAAGCCGAGGAAGACCACGGTGATAGCTCGAACGACGGCAATGACGATGGAGAGGCTGCATTGACCCATCTAGGGAACTCTAAGATTACTCTACTAAAAACTAGATAGGAGAGGGGAAGGGAGTGAGTAGGAAGGAGAGAGGGCCCCTTCCCAGCCCTCTCCGATGAGCTCGCCGGTGGAGGGGGGGAGGGGGCCGGCTGGATCTGAGCGCTGGGGGAGTTTCTTTCGTGGGAAAGCGGCCCGATGTCCGGGATTCAAAGTCTCACCGTGTTGCCGTGGCCACACTTCTTCTTGCGGCAGGATGCTTTCTTCAGTGAGTAGCATTGACAGAGTGTTCTATGTGCTTGCTTGCTTGATAGCTGCATCCATACATATTTTTTAATGTTTTTAGGCTTGTGATGGGGCATCTCAAAAATAAACCATGAGGGGCTGCCTGTTTATGATATACATGATGGAGGAAGTAAAAGAAAGTCCGATACAGTTGCCCTTTAGATAAAGGTTTAATATTTGGAGGTAAAAGGTTTTGTGTTGCCAGATCTTGTTAGGTGGACATTGAATTCTGTCAGGAAGTCTTCGTGATCTTTGTGTATAGCTCGATGCTCCTAAGTTTTTAGATACTTGCAGGCTTTTTTGGTTGTGCATCTGTTTGAATTGGAGGGAATACATCTGAATTGATCTTGTTGGTGGGTTGTAGTTGATCTTGAGTTGTAGTGACGACTGACGATGGACATGTGTGATGGTGGATGCCTCCTAAAAATGTCTTTTTTTCGATTACACAGTACAACACAGATGCTCATAACGTACGCGCACTACTCCTGTAGATGCACGTATGTAAACCGTACCCTATGAGCATCTTCAAAGACCGGTTGACAAATTCTTGTGATTGACAAAGTCACTACACGCTTTTGTAACGAAAAAGATCAAGTATTACAACAGTGAGGCGACCGCGTGAGTGGTGGCGTGTGGCGCGGTGGTGGCCGCACTGCGGCACGGCGGCGGCTGGGGCTTTGGCGGTGGCCGCGGCGTGTTTCTTCCCTCCCCTTCCCGATGTCGAAGGGGAGGTGTTTCACACTGGCACCGACGACTAGGCGCGCCCTGCGGCAGTCGTCTCCAAGGGAGGTGGTCGGAGAGAAAAGCAACCTTCAGCGAGCGAAGGAGGGTCGCGGGGCGCTATCAAGGGTGGTAGCTTTGGCGGTGGAAGCTAGTCGACGACCGAAGCCGATCCACGCAGTTCAAGCAGCGGCGGGGGTGATCTAGTCCAAGTTTTGGGCGCAACCCGGGGATGAAGACGACTCCAACTCCGACGAGGACGTCGAACTGTCGACCCCGGAATTCGTCAAGGAGGCTGCGCAAGCAGGCTCTCCCTGGATCAACTCCACAAAGCGGAACAAGCACTGGATTCAGGTAAGGTCACGACGTCCGAGGATCTTCGTCTACCTAAGTTGATCCTTTCCAAGATGGTGCAAAGAAAAGCTCACTGGAGTGCCATGGCAGGGGCCTCTACCTGAGCCTCGCGTTTCCCCACCGAGGACGTTAGGTGATGCCCTAGCCAGTGCTACTCACCGGAGCTCAGAGGTCCATCGTGGACCGACCACGGGTCGGAGTTTGCCGGTGGTTCGTAGCCCGGTGAGCAAAGAGAAGGTTTCAAATTTTTTTGAATGCCTAGAGTCAAGGACACCGATCCGGATTTCCCCTCACTTATCGGTGCTATTCCATTAGCTTTGGTCGATCGCGATGCGCGCGGTGTGCATGAGAAGCCGGTTGAAGTCTCTCGCCCTGATGTCCCGATTCGGATCAAACTCGGCCCCGGAAAATTCTTTAGGCCCACAAAAGGCTTGTGTGCCTTATTCCACCGTACAGGCACCAGGCGCCATCCTCGTCCACCACAGATGCAGCCGCCACCAACTATCCCACATTTGTTTCGCTACTACACATTCAAACAAGAGGTGCTGACCTGTTTCAGCTTCTGAAGAGAACAAACATGACAAATCATCAAGTTTTATTTTCTAATGTTTACATTATCCCTAGTCAAATTCTTATTTTTTGCTAGCAGCCACAAGAAGAAGTGAACTCTTTGAGGGATTTTAAGCTTCCAAACAGCTGGCACATGAACTGGAAAAATACCTCTACAATTCATTACTTTGTAAAGAGATTGAGAGGAATAGACACCACTATAACTAAACTGCCAGATGAGAGAATCCTCTTCCTCTGTAAAGGAAATTGTAGAGGCTAATTGGACTATTTCCTCCCACATGTTCATTAATTGGACTGTTTGTTTGTTTTGGTGACCGTGATGATTCTCAAAAAAAAAAAAAAAAAAAAAAAAAAAAGTCCGTGATGAACGAGTTCATCAGATTCATTGGTGAAGGAAGCTAGGAACCATGGTTGCGACATTAATGGTGCATGCATGTTCCCGTTGATGCACACAGAGCCACACAGGGAAGACCGATTGTGAATAATCCAGGATGGAATTACGTAACTACGTAGTAATTAATTATGACGCACGGTCAAAGGGAACTATGCAATTAACGAGAACTAGTTGCGCCATATCTGCGTGGACCATTGAATTGTGTTCCAACCATTCAGAAACCGATTTTTCAAAGGCCTTGTTTTAGATTGCTTTTAAGTTGCAAGTTTTATACTCTTTCTCCATCACATTGAATAAGACATATGCATGAAGTAGTAAATGTAGATAAAAAATATGAGAACTGCTCCAGTACTCTCTTCTCAAAGAATTGCACGAATTTTAAAGCAGGTACTTTGGGTCCCGCCTGAGCCTAGGCCCGTCCAGCTGCGGACCCAAGTCCAGCCCAGTCGAACGGAAAGAAAGAAACGTCCGTACGCCGTGCGTTTGACGTCGCTCCTCTCCGTGAAATTCCCGTATCCAGCGTCACTCCCCAAGTCCCGATCGCGTCGCCCCGATCCCATTTCGCCGCCGCCCCTTCGCGCTTACGGCCGGCGGCGATTCCCGGGCAGCGGCGACCATGGCACTGGCCACCGCACCCCGTCGCCCCCGCTGCGCCTCCTTCCCCCAACGTCGGCGCCACGACCGCTCCTCGCACCACCGACCACCGTGGCGCAGGGCACACCGGCCGGGGGAGGCGGCCGTTCGCGACCCCATGGCCACGTCGTGGCGCAGGGCACACAGGCTGGGGCGGCGCCCGCCCGCCTTCGATCGGCCTCCTCCACCGCCGCGTCCCCGTCGCTGCGGCCGTCCGCGGGGCTGCGCCTCCACTCCGGCGCCGACGAGGAGGGAGGGAAGGGTGAGGAAAAGAATGCGGAGGCGCCCGAGTCGGTCTTCCTTGTGGGAGCTCCGGCGGCGGCGGATGGCGTCGTGTGCCGCTGCCCGCCACACCCGCGGCGCGAAGGAGGCGGAGGAAGGGACGTCCGAGGCCGAGGCTAAGCGCTGGGTGACCGGGTGTGGTGCCGTTCGTCTGGGAGTCGCAGCTGGGCACGCCCAAGGACTTCGCTCGGATGGCCGCCGCCGGCGTGCTCCCGGCCATCACGCCACCATTGTCGTACCTGCTCAGCCACGACGACGGGGCCGTGCAGATTTTCCACCCCGTGGCTGCTGTGCTTCCGCAACAGCTCCGGCAATCGGGGCGGCCGCGGCGACTTGCGGCAGGGCGTAGAAAATTAACGTCACTCTCCAAGGTCCTACTCTGAGCGTGGTGGCGACAAGGAATCGCCACGCTGGACGGCAGCACGAGCGGTCCATGGCCCTTGCAGTTCCCTGCTTCCTGTGTCATTCATTCTGTCTCGCCATTTTGATCGATGATAAGTGTAGAAACGTTTCCAGATAAGAATTTTAAATCTTCCACCAAATCGCGGCGACTTATGTAAATTATTAGGTGTACAACATGTAAGTTATGTTAAATGTAATATATATGATTTGCATGCATCTGTTGAAGACAGTGGTGGCTTTGCTATCTGTGATGGTGTGCCTGTACAATTTGAGGGTGCAAGTGCAAGTGACATTGTTGTTTCTTTTTCCTCAGGTGCAACAAGGGTGCGACTGATTTACATGCCTACTGAAATTGAGCAATAGAGCAATAGCTCGTGCCAGATTAATAATTCTTGTATCTTGGAAATGTTTCTACAGTTTAAACGTGTCTACAGTTCTATGATTTGGCATCGTCATGGACTTCAACCAGTACATGTGTTTATAATAAGTAGTTGCTGACTTGCTGTCTGGTACTCCCTTTTTAAAAAGTGTATTCATTGTGTATGAAATCGTTATGGTACAGTACGTCCACATGTTCATCTGTTCAGTATAAACAAGCATCTCACAAAATGTCATAGACATCTGATGTGATGGGAAAATAGATTAGCAATCCGATGATTATTGATATATGGCAGGCACAAACTGATGTATTCATATACAAGAACTGACGATTGTCTTAGTGAGGAAGCACATCCACGACAGCGCCAAAGCCAGCCTTCACGCTCACAGCCTGGACACCTGCAGTTGGAACTCGGTTCAACCTGACTTGTAATAGCGGTAGAGCGGGTTTTCGTGTGCGCTGACGAGCTGCGGCACACGATCAACAAGCCCAAGAACAAGGCACATCTTGAATCCCTCCCACAACGCATATATGTTTCCCATATTGCCTTCCAGGCACAATCACCCAATCGATACGTCCCAAATCTAATCGAACTGGTGCAGTATCTCAATGGCCCCTCCCTGATGAACTTTTGTCCCAAGTCGAAGGGAATTGAACGAATTGGCAAGGATAGATAGGCAGCTCGGCATGCACCTCCCTGATGAACCGCGTGCATCCGTCGAAGTAGGGGTCGACTGTCGAGCCAGAGAACGGTGGCGCCGTTGGCGATGGGCTGGATGAGCTGCTCCAGCGAGATGCGATTGGCAGGGAGGAAGACAATGGTCGGGATCGATCCCCGCCCCGCTGCGTGAAACGGCAGAGGAGACACGGAGTAACGCACGGCGTTTCTTCCTACCTCGAATTGGGCTGGGCTCGGGGCTACTCTGGATGGGCTAGACCCAGGTGGGACCCAATATGCCTGCTTTAAAATTCGTGTAATATTTTAGAAGGGAGCATCGGAGCAGATGCCAAAAAATATAACTAATTATACAGTTTGATTGTACATCACAAGATGAATCTTTTAAGCCTAATTAGTCTATAATTGTACAGTTTGATTTTTCAAAGTGCCAAATTTTTCTAACATTTGCAATCTAAACAAGCCCAAAGGCTTTTTAGTTCTTGCCTCGGGAACACACACACACCATGGATTGAACAATGTTGTATGTTCGTTTGTTTCAGTATTCAAATATTATATCTTCATTTCAAATTATGGCGGTATATATCAAGACTTATAACAAAGTTTTATGTATCCAGAAAAGTCAAAACAACTCACTCTTATAAGCGTGCATATACTCTACCTATGCGAGCACTTACGGGATACACTGATCGAACAAACATATATGAGATTAGTGAAGTCCTTGTACACACTTCACTTTCAACGGACACATAGTAAATCCTAAAAATAAACTTAGAAAATATAATAAACATTCTATATGAAGTCAATAACATAATTAAATCCGAGTAGATATGTTCGACCCAAAGAAACCCCTGAAACCCCACTGATACGAAAATGAGATGATCGTCCCTAGCCTTTGAACTTTGAAGCAATACATAAACTTCTAGTAAGCTTGATCAAACTACTCAGAATTCCCATGATCTCTAATCTCTAAGCACACTGATTTATTTGCCAGGCAAAATAGCATGCATGCATGCATGCACCGAAGTACGTACGCACGCACGCGCACGGCGACGACGGCCACCAAATTACACGAGAAGCTAGCAGCTACCTGCAGCTGCAGGAGACCGAGGCGACGTTGAACTGGTACTGAAACAAGCTGGAGTAGCTGAAGGCGACGGACTCGCCGGGGCCCAGGGCGCCGCCGCCGCGGACGAGGCAGTCGCCGACGGCCACACGGCGGAAGTCGGCGGGGGCGACGGCGAGCTGCGCCATGCTGAACTCGCCGCAGGAGATGTGGACGTCGCTCACCGTACGTGCAGTTCAGGCAGATGTGGACGTCGCTCACCGTGCGGGTCCTGGGACTGGGACACCTCCACGGCGTCCTCCGAGCACTCGCTTGGCGCCGCCGCCTCCGCCGCCGTTTCTGCACTCATCGCCGCCGCCTGTACGTCAGTGGCTGCATGCATGCACAAGTACACGTGAGTTGATATGTTCCCGGCGGCGTAGAGATCGATAAGATGCATGCATCAGCCGCCGTGCACGGCGCGTGTGTATTGCTTACTGATGGCGAGCAGCTTGCGGACGTGAACGGCGGCCGCCGTCTCGGCATGCTTCACTTGGGAGGAGGAAGAGGGTAGAAATACTGGAGGCAGCTCCGGCGGCACAAACTTGGAGGAGGAGGAGGAAGCTTACTACAACGAACACAGGAGCTCGCTTCTGAAAGCACCTCATCATGGCCTCTGGCGGGTGTACACGAGATGAATGGAGGTGAAACTCATGTATTTGCTCTTGGTCAATATTTGTATACAAACATCCAGTACACAGTGTTAGGGGAGGGGTATTTATAGCCCGGGAACTACACGTTACGTACGTACTCACTTTGATATATGACGTCGTAAATACCCTCCCTCATCCACCAATCTCTAGCATATCTCAGGGCATTTAGGACGTTACATAAGGTAAAGTTCTGATAACTATTAACTTTTGAGACTTTCGGTGCTTAGAGGCTTTTACCCGGGATGGCCCCAGCTCATGCTACGATGCGTGGAGAGGAGCCGGTGAATAAAGAGTAGTGGCTTTATCAACTCCTAATTTATTTAGGAAGGAGAAAATAAAAAGCTCCTCAGATCACTATATATAGTGCAAAGATGAGTAGTTAACTAAAAAAATAGTTATAGCCAGAGCCACCCGGAGCTCTACCAAGCGGGAATCTTCATCCAACAACATAGTGTTTGCCTATCCACAAGAATAAGTAAAAACTGTGATAGATGCAATTCTTTTAATAATAGTGGCCTCCGAAGGCTCCAAATTTGTCACAGAAACTTTATGCTCCATGGTGATAAACTTGATGTTGGGTGTTCTTCCTCTGCAGCTACAAAGGAAGAAAGTTTCAGTGAGTTTGAAGACTGTATCTGCATAATGCCCACGACAGCTGTTTTACACTTCATATGCGCTTGATTCAGTAGTACATTATCATAGGCCCTGTTTGGATCCCTCTAGCCCGGCTAGAGCTAGAGTTAGTTTGTAGCTCTAGCTCTAGCCCAAACTAGCTCTAGCCATTGAGGTGTTTGGATCTAAGGGCTAGTTTCACAATAAATACACTTTTCTAATCATTTATCTTATTTAAACCATACTCTTATCCGGATCTAATGTGGCTAGCTCGTGTGCGGGAGACCGACGGGAATTGGGGAGAGAGAAACCGGATCCGGTGTGACGGATAAGGTTGATGGAAAGCAAACTAGCCCAATAAGCACCCCTTGGAGGGGAGAGTTTTTTTGGGTGGACTAGAGTGAAAAAACTAGCTCTAGCCCTCCTGTTTTGCTACTTTAGGGCTAGTTTGGCAAAAACTAGCCAACTCTAGCTCTAGCCCCTGGATCCAAACAGGGCCATATATAGACAGATTTCTGTGCATTTTAAACATATAGAGTAATTGTTGTCATCTACTACAACTGAATTTTATTTGGAAATTTATGCTCCAATGGTATAATTCAAGTATGTTCTGTATGTAATGGTACATCTTATCAGTACCAAATGCATATCAGCGGCTTACTGATGGCGAGCAGCTTGCGGACGTGAACGGCAGCCGCCGTCTCGCCATGCTTCACTAGGGAGGACGAAGAGGTAGAAATACTGGAGGCAGCTCCGGCAGCACAAGCTTGGAGGAGGAGGAAGCTTATTACAATGAACACTTCTGAAAGCACCTCATCATGGCCTCTGGTGGGATAAGAGAATCGCAACGGCGGTGTACACACGAGATGAATGGAGGTGAAACTCATGTACTGTATTGCATTGCTCTCGGTCAATATTGTTACAAACTACAGTATGATGAATCCAGTACACTGTGTTAGGGGGTATTTATATAGCACGGGAACTACACGTACTCATTTCGATATGACGTCGTAAATACCCCCTCATCCACCAATCTTTGACTAAGATCTATCATATCTCAGGGCATTTAGGTCGTTACACAAGGTAATAAGGTAATTAAAGTGCTGATAACTATTAACTATTGAGACTTTCTGTGCTTAGAGGCTTTGACCCGGGATAGGTTGCAGGTGTTGGGCTTGCTGTCAAATGGCATTTCCAGGCTCGAGCTTTGGAACTCAATTTTTCAGGTACCCTGTAGTTGCCTTTCTGAATCTTGCCTCCGGTATTTGTATGCGCAGCTTATGTATTATCAACTCCTGGTTTCTGCTCAGGAAATGATTGCTATCAGCTCGACCACCTCCATCCCCATGGTGAAGGTGTTGGTTCTTGACTCCATTGGTCCTAATCTGGACTCGCTCTGTCGTTGGCTTCATCAAATGTTCCCCCTACTTGGAGAAGCTCTAGATCATTGTGAGTTGTTGTCCTTGTTTGCACTTGTTTATATAATCATCTTGTTATCTCGACCGGGACATTGTTATCTACCTACCAACTTCTTATAAATTCTTCTTTTCCTCTCTCTACATACAGTCTCACCAACACAAGAATGTGAGAAATGTGCTGAGGTACGATTCACTAGATCTTGTCGAATGCCTTGAGCGCCATCTGAAAACAGTGGTCCTCGAGAACTATTATGGCAAGAGGCCTGATGTTGACTTTGCCAAATTCTTTGTTCTGAATGCAAAAGTGCTAAACAAAATGGAATTTTGGAGTTCTTAAACGACTGCAATGACAAGTGGCTCTCTAATCAACACAGACGGCTTCTCAGCTGGACAGTAGAGCTTCTCAAGGTGCTCAGTTTAAAATTCCAAAGTTCGGGTGGGCATTCATTCACAAGAAATAGGCATACCCATGATTTGTGGATGTCTGATTCCTTTAACAAAGTCGTTTATTAGATGCTGCACAGGGATTTGATGCCTGTTCTTATGTTTCGCCGTGCATTGCAACGGGAACGGGAGTAGTCTTCATTGAACATCGAACAAACATAAATTTAACGTACTTGGAACATAGCTACAGAACAAGAATCATGATTTCAAGATATTTATTTACATAAATATTTACTGCGATTGAGATATTTTTTGAGAACAGTGACACTAATGGATTTAAATATTTAATAAAAAAAAACATGAATGCATCGATCGTTTGGGCTGCAGGTGCATTTGACTTGATTTTCTCGTAAGGACATAAGCCCATCAGGCTACAAGATCGTTAGTCGTGGACTGCGGACCCATATGGCTCTGCCCTAGCTCCACTGGATGCATAGAAGGAGAAACCACGCCGCTCCACTGCCTACATCAGGCTCCAGCTGTCCAGCCCCACAGCCGCCGGTGACCGGCACCAGCCCCAGCGTCCTCAGAACCGTGGTGCGTAGCAGAACCAGCGCCGCACCGCCGCCGAGCTTCTAGAGCAGCGTCAGTGCCACCGTGGTGCCTACCGATCAGCTGCATCAGAGGATGGTCAGCTAAACATCAGATAAATATTTGTGCGCTGGGTGTGATTTCACCATTCGTGCCCCGACAATGTCCTGTCATGTCCTGAAAGAATCGAAGTTCTTCAAACCTGTACTCCAACAAGGCTTCATAAAGCTGATACAATCCACACAATCAGCAAGTTTAATCTTGATGCCAAACAATGCCTGCACCGCACCCACATACTAGTAAAGAGTATCGAACCAATGAACGGATAGATATACATCAAACTATTCCAAGCAGTTCAGTGCAGCGAGAAATGAGGTGGGGAACACCGGCATAATACAGCATAATGCACAAAGAAACTTTATAATCCTGCAGATCAAAATACATGGAGACTGCCCTCTGCTAGACACGACTTTGGCATGGTTGGTCCCGCCATGGAAACTGAAGCTGAACAAAAGCGGAGGCTACCACTTCACAACAACAGATGAACAGTCAGCAGCTCCGACTCAAAACCGAAGGGGGCTCTGTTTATTGACCGCCACTTCAAGGAATAATTTATTTTCCATCAAACATCAGGGTAATAAACATCTAAATTAGCACCCAAACCCTAAATACAATGATGGTACACACAAAACATTCACATGTATCTGTCTTATGCCAGGTGATGGCCCCTATTCCTTATACCCAGTAAATGTCAGGGAAAATGTACAGCCTGCTCCACTAGCCACCTTAAACCACTCCCAGTTAGAAAATATCCTGTACCAACCTGAAATACACAAAACACATCAGCTACCACACGGTTTCATCATTTGGACTAGCAAAGAAAATACATGCACTCACATTGATTCAATTCATGCTAAACAATCGAGCAGACATATTTTGAGTCGACAAATTTGACAAAAGCAGTGCTTTTAAGGCATCACCTAAGCGACAAGAAACCCACGGAGAACAAGGCATCCCCAACGCCCAGCCAAAAGCAATGAGAGCCAAGGGGATTGGAGAGCAGAACAGAGGAAATCGATAGGGAAACAAGCAGAAAGGCCATGGAGCCACTTCCACTCTCAGCCCACCAAATCTGGCACCGCTGACCACCACATAGCCCTGCCTGGGGGTCATCTGCAGCAGCAGCAGCTGATCCAGAAGGGAAGAATAGTGAGGGGAAGCAGTGAGAGGCAGGAGAGGAGCGCAGGCTGCGTGTGCGCGAGCAAGAGCAGTGTGAAGGATGAGTAGCAAGCAAGTTGTCTAGAGATGAAACCCTACACAATGCCACCAAGAATATAAATAGTATTAACAGGAGCAGGGTGATCATTCTGTCTGTGGATTGCTTATCAGATCCTAGCAGCTTTTGTTTGCTTCTTTTTATCCTGATCAACTTCATTTTTATTTCATGCGGCATTGGAAATCATCTCCAATCCCATGTTTAGCATGTTTAATTACCTAATTGAATCATAAACTGCACTACAATTCATAAAACATAGCAACTAATCCATCACATAAGGAGGCTGATCGTCTATCCTTACCATTAGATGAACTCTATGCAGATCCCACTTGGATCATATAGAACCCTTGAATCTTATACCAGGTTAATGCAACAAAGCATCCACACTGGTCTCTTTTGTATCAACCACAATAACCTGATAGTCCTCAACAGTAAAAATCAAGATTCTGGAAGCCAACTTTGCCAGATTAATAGCAAATTCAGCTATCCTGGTGTGATGTCCAAACTACTCTGAATCAGTATCTAATGACAAACACAGACGAGGCCTAACAGACCGCGGTTGGCGAGGATGAGAAAATATATTTTCAATCCTTCTTGGATTTAGATTAGATCCATTACATCTGTCATTGTTCATGCTTGGGAGAGCAGAGGCTGCAATTGAGAACAAAAATGTTACTAACAATAACATGAATAGTAATGCAGATAGCTGTCAGAGAACACAGCAGCAATAAGTTAGAAGGTTAAAAATATCAATGCTCAGTTCATAGTTTGATACTGCAAATTTGGTTTAATAAATCTGGAATCACATTTGAGCTAGATAGCCCTTTTATTCTAGTAATTAATAAATCATCAAAAGTATTTTTCTATACAAGCATGAATCCATAAATCTCTACAACCAACAGATATTACAGGACCACAAGCTAATACAAGTTGATAAGAAATGGAAAACCTACAGAAATTTGGTATTGATTAAATTCAGTTCACAATTACAGGTACGCTGTAAGCATATAGACATCATTTTGACAGTTTTGAGTACAAGGGGATAAGTTGAGCCTCTCAGCATCAAGTGTCATTTAATACACAGAAGTAAACGAAGCCAGATTCTAAAAGATGCTAAAAGTCTTCTCATGCATTTTATTGACTAGAGAATTAAATAGTTTATGGGGATCTATTTTAAGATATCAGACTTTGCTCATTTTCTATGGAAAAAAAGTATGACCTAAGATGCCTGCCTTCAAAAGTTAACCTTGATGATCCTTGAAATGGTTGACAGGCTACCAAAAAGAAAAGGAAGTGTAGCAAACCATTATCTTTAGGAACAAAATGATCACAAAAGAGAAGAATTAAATTCATAAAAGGGAGACAAACCAGCATCAAGTAAAGGTTCGACTCCTGCCTCTTTCGATGGAACTTTTGGCTGTGATCTTAGACCATCAACACTTGTAGACTCTTCATTAGCCCCTCCACCAGCCGAAAGTGTAAGAGATATCCTCCAATCGTCAGGGTGGACTCCATTTGGAGTATTAGCACGCTCACTCAGTTCTTCTTGAAGGGGAACAGTGGAAGGTTGACTCGGAAGAAAAATTTGCAAAGACGGATCATCGCCTGCTAAAGCCAATGGATTATCAACCAAGCTTCCATGCACATCATTACTGTTTCGGCAAATTGAAACATCATGAGCTGCAGAAGGATCCTCTATGCCAACATTACAGTCAAGAGAGTAGTCTTCTGGTGCGATATTAAAGGAACTATGTGGACCAACAAAAGGATTGCCAACATCAGTATCAGTCCCAAAAAATTGGAACCCTTGCTCTGGTTGTGGATAAGAATGCATTTGCCAGTTATTTATTTCAAAATCACCAGTATTGTTGCTCAATAAACCAAGGCCACTCGTACCAACGCCAGCATCCTCCTGGTACCTTTCAGGATATCCAGATCCGGCATCAGTGACAAAAGGAAAACTGTCACCATTTGTAGGAGTATTTGCATAGATAGGAGGAGGGCGAACAATCGGATCATTTTCTTCATCAGAATCACTAAGAACAATGACATCTGCAGCATTATGTTGTGGCTGTTGTTGTCTATCCTCTGTATTGTATGTCTGACCGAAGTTATGTGCAAAACTGTCAAACTCTTGGTTCAATGCTATATCAAATTGAATACCACCCCCTTCTTGGTTCACACTTGCATCTTCGCCATCTCTGTAACTCCCAGTGGGGCTACTGACAATGTTTGGTGTTGAGAACCCATTGTTGTTTTGGATGTGATTTCTAATCACAGGTTTCTTATCATCTGCTTTACTACTAACCTGCCATGTTCCATGAGGGGTTTTTTTAATTCCTAGTTTCAAAGTTCTATGTCCATCAGAAGTACCCTCTCTCTTGAACTCATTAACACTTGTGACCCCAGGGTTTGTATCTTCCTTTGAGTCACAAAGAGTACCATCAGGCATATGCCACTGAGATAGATCTCTGGTAGCGGCATCACCCTTCACACGCCATGACCCATCAGGTTTAACATCAAGCTCATTAATATCTTCACTGCAATTGCGCAACTACATCCAAAATGAAAACAGAAATCAACTCATGTAACAAATTCTAGCATAAGGCATAAAATGTGAGACAAACCTACCAAAGAAGTAATCCGATTGAAGTAAGGATCGATCATCAAGTTCTCGAGAGAGTAATTCTTTAAACATATTGGGCATTGCCACTGCACAAAAGTAAGAACAGAACAGTTCAGGAAGGTAGGATACAAAATATGAAACCATGAAAAATGAAAAAAAAAATTGTATAAATAAATCATCAAGTGTGGCACAAGAAAAAGAGAACTTATATAGGGTAAACATGATCCCTCATCTATAGTCCCTATACCTCCCATGGACTACTGTCTAAGGGTAGCCTAGTTTGGCCAAACTTGCATGCATCACAAGCATGGCGTGATCATGCCCATAAAATCATTAACAGAACATTTTTTTCTATCTCCGCTGTATTTCCACTAGAAAACAATAATAGAAAATTGGCATTTTTTGGGTATTCATGATCAAGTGTATTGAACCAGTCCATACTCTTATCGTGCAGGCAAAAATTTGGCCTGGCCTGGGCAAAAGCCCAACTACAACAGATGTTCAAAAGAGGCTAGTTTACATATATATTTGAATGTGCTTCTGCAAGCACAAAATCTGACCTTGCGTGAGCGTTGATTCAATTCCACAAAAGTTTCAAGATCAAAACAGCCCATGTGAACACAAGGCTTGAACCTTCCAGCAATCCTCATTCTGGATCCACTATTCTGAAAAATAAAAATATATTAGATACAATTCTAATTGCAAATTGCACCAGAGTTGCTTAGCTCAACATGCCAGCAACCAGAAAACATATACTTTAAAGGCCTACTATATTGATTATATTTCCTTTTGAGTAAATACATAACAGTTAGCAACTCTCCTAATACTACTCAGCTAAGGTAGGCGCAGAACCATCTGACAAAGTAAAAGTGGTTTGTTAGTACCTATCAAGACACAAATTGAAAAAGGTAAATGGTACTGACATATATGTAACAAAGCCAAACAAAAAAAAAAGTAAAAAAAAAAAAACAGATATATGCAGAACAAAACTCACAGGGCAACGAAGATTCACTGTAACAGATTCAGTAACCACTTCAAGATCGCTATCACTATCATCAGCATTGTCTGTGGCACCTCCACCTCCAAGACAGCGACGGACACGAGCGAGAGCATCCTCAAAAGACTCCCCTTCACCTTCCTTTGGGATCAAGTTTAATACCTGGACATCAATAATAGTGTTGAGGAGGAAGAGAAGAGTAAATGGAGCATAACTTGGTGAATAATGCACTAAATATGTGAATAGAATGAGTAGTTTTTCCTTTCAGAGATAATTCTTTTTTCTAAAACATGACAGGAAATTTAAAGAACAGCGCTAGCTTTAATAAGAATTGTCAACACAAAATATTGCTGTCTAGATGTGTTTAACATGAAAACAAGTTAAAAGTTCACATTACATGGACACCACTTACAGAACAGGAAATCATGTGATCCTATAGTCATTTCAATTACATGATATATAGAAAGCCAAATGAACAAAACCTGAGAAACAGTCCTCCTCCTAACAATTCGAACTCCAAAACAAAAGGTTCGAGCATCAACTCTTGATAAGCTAATTTTATTGATCCCTTCTCTACTGCATGTGGTTACCTGCAAAAACATACAAGAATGACAAGTTTAACCCATGAACATAACTTGAGAAAAGAATTTCAGAGTAATAGAACATTGCGATCAAATTATCATATCAACTACAATACTGAAACTAGGTCTCCATATGCTAGAAATGTGCACCCAGTTGTTGCTTTCTATCTCTGAATGTACAGATAGAATAGTATAACTTAAATGTTGCCTCATAGCATGTTTCATATCAACACTAGAAACTTCTTAATAAAACCTGACAGTGGCTATTAGATCATGGGCTTGCCTCAATCAATAGCATGCGACAACCCAGCTCGATGTAGAAGTAAACTATGCGCTTCACTAGCTAACTACATTAAAAAAACCAGTATCTGAGCTGGCAACATGTGTACAAACCAGGATTAGAGCTGGCAACTTGTGTCGTGGGCCAATGGGAAACAAACAGTACCATATTTGTAAATGGTTTGGCCAAAATGTATGCATCTGAACCAAGTGATGACCAGCAAGCACCTTCACCAACAAGTGCGAACATCTGCCCCAGTAGTTTAATATAGCATTCCCATTTCAAGTTTTCAAGCTCACATAACACTATTTCCAAGACTATGATATGAATAAAGAACATGCACATGCTACATTTTATAAAAAAGGACGGGGGCGGGGGTAAAGGCCACTTTTCAACCCCCCATAACTCCTGGCTTCAGGAAAGCGGAAGAAAATCAAGTGGATCCTGTATCATGCCAAAACATATGCTCTTAAGAATCTCAAGAGGACAGTCCCACATGTACAAAAAAAAAATGTTAAATTGCTAATGCGCTCAGATCTTGTTAAGAGTGTCATATAGTGATAAAGAATGGTACTAACTCAAGTCATATACAGTTGACACACTCAAACGAACTTGGTTTCCCTGACTGGAGGGAGTATAAGTGACAAGAGTGAAGACCTCAAAACAAGCTTAACACAGACATACTCAATGTTACTAACCCCTTCATATACTTCACACTTAAAAACGGATGAAAAAAAAAACCTTATACGGTGTTCTAAAAGAGTTCACTTAAAAGGCATACAACTGAGCCCAAGAGAACATGCCCAAAAGATAATGGAAATGCTTGTTAGACCCCCAACCCCAACCCAACAACCAAATGAAATAAAGAGGTAGAACCAAATGTTTGTCCAACCAGCATCTAGATCCTACCAGCGAGACAATGTAAGAATAAACTCACCAGTGGTCCATCATCCCGTCCATTTATCCCTAGTAACTGAGAACCGGGCCTGGTCATTACTCGTACAGGAATACCTGAACAAAAAAAAACTAAATATCACACTGGCAGTCACTTAATTTTGTAAAATAGCAACATAAATTAAACCTATATGGCTCAGATATATCTATACAACATATAAGCCAGGATTTGAGCCCAACTGCACTTTAACAAATCCAAGTTATACAATAAAATTTTATGCATTACCATTCACTTGCAATTCTGCGTATTGAGGCCACTGCATCCTGAACTGGACTTTGTCATTTATAAGAATGCACCAAACCTGTCCACAGACCAACACCACAATTGGTAGTTAACAGGACAGAACTAGTGAGTGTATCAACCACTTTTTCTTTGTTGGATAGGACATAAGAAATCTTATAATACATCAAATCAAGACCTTTTGACAGAAGCTTTCAATGTGCAATACTCAAATCTATATTGCGCACACAATTTGCAAATGATTGAAGTAGATAACTCATAATTGGGTAGACATGAGAAATCAAAGATATTTGATGTTAGAGAAAGGTCACAATCATGCATAGCTATTTTCCATCAGCATACTACGCATGATATGTTAAAGCGGTTGATTCAATGACAGAGTTCAGACAATCCTGAGTAACCTAATCTCACATGCACCAATGTTTCTTCCTCAGTGCCTTAAGGTTTATTTATGACAGGATCAATGGCATAGCATAATCACCAATGTACTATGCGTGAACACAATGTTAAAGAAAGAACATAATCATCCACAGCTAAAATTTATTTATGGCATAGCGACATCATGACATTAATAAAGCGTGCAAGATTTTTATCAGGATCAAGGCAAATGAAACTTAGGTTGTGGAGGAGAGAGCAAACCTGGAGATCATATTCTGGTCTCTGGACTGTTTCTCTATCGGCTCGGGTAAGTTGGAAGGTCTTCTCCACAATTTGAGGTACACTTGCTCTACAGATATGAAGGTTTCACAAGGACACATTTATGCATCAGCAAGACAGCAACACAGTAACATCAATGCAGATAGTATATAGAAACTAAAATAGCTGAATAGTTAAGTCTACTCAAATGACATGCTATTATATAGCATATATGGGCCAGAGCACAACTCTTATCATAGAAATGGCCACATATATCATATGTTGGATGCTGTATCAGACTGATAATGCATCTTAACAATTAAGAACAGACCAATGATATGTATAACCTCTGTTCTTTGTTTTATTAATGAAAAATGATCCTAATTGTGGGGACCTCCCCCAGTCTTTTCGGTCAAAAAAAAAAAAAGAACAGACCAATGAACATTGTACAGCACTACATGCAAATGAGTACTAGTGAGAACAGACCAATGAACATTGTACAGCACTACATGCAAATGAGTACTAGTGTTATACACTCATATCAATGAGCAAAAGCTTGTATTAGCAATCAACAAGACTGGATTATCATGTCAAATCTAACAGCGGAATTTAATTTTTAACCAAAGATCCTGAAGTATATAAGACTGCTGTTGAAGATATTAGTGTTTGTTGATTGGGTAACAAGGATATACTTATGTATATAGCACAGCATCAATGGCATAATAGAGATATCCATATGGCTAAAATAATCCTACTGGCTAAAATAGAGTGTCAAATTTGAAATTCCCCCTCAAACCTAGAATTAATATTATCTATGACACCTGTAATGTACTTGTATTGATAAACAATTAAAGAAATGCACATTAGTAAGGGAATGGTTATTTATAAGATAAAATACGGCCACCACAAGAAGTTCCATTATATACCCACCCATCATTTCCAACACCAGATGACATAAATTTCACAGGTAGTAATGGATTTCCTGTAGTCACCCAAAACCTGCAAATTCAAAGGGTGGAATTAAGCAATGGGAACAAGAATTGCGACAATAAGATTCTATGTAAAGTTGTTCAAGTGCAATGCCAACTTCAGAGCGCCTACACAGATTTACATCGTTACATGTCTCATCAGCGGCTTTTATTCATAATACATTCAAGGATCTAACCAAAAGGCATAGTAATTATAATTGCATAGAAAATTACAAACATCAAGCATTTTAGTCTTGAATAAGTAGGCTATTTTTACATGTTATATTTGTTGCAAAAGAAAATAAACCATTAGCATGTTCTAGCCAAGCAAAGAGCAGAAAGAGCTTAGGCCTTAAGGCACACTATTAACTCAGGCAAAGACAACGAAGAGTCTCTTAACCTAAGGAGTGATCATACAAGGATCCAACTTGAAAAATCACAGAACGGGTGTAACAGTTCACATAAATACATTCAAAATGTCCTGCGCATACTGCAGTTAAAAAGGGCAAGTTCAATAGCATCAATATGCTCCCAAGTATTGACATAAGAACATATCAAACTAACAACAAACGTTCAATCAGACAACCAAACAACCAGTAGCATGGAATGTTAAACCAGAGGTTATGGGTTATGGGATCAATTACCGGTTTACCAGATCAATCAAGTGTAGGAACTGGTAGAACAAAAGGGGGGGTTCTGATAAACCCGGGGTGAGTGACAAAAGGTCACACTCTAAAAAAGGTAAACCGTGAGGGAAGGAAAACCATAGCACAGTTCATTCACAACATTTTAGCTACAGCAGGACATCGCAAAGGCCACTCTTGAAAATATAGTGAAACAAATGAAGTCAAACAGATTGTAGCAGAACATACGGGTCTGCCCGGTTCAGTCGGCACAATTCGCAATAAAATTGAGGTGGAATATCAGGGCCAGCACCCTCAGTGGGCTTATCTGGAATGAGTACACAGGTCATATGCTGCCACACCTGGCATTTGCCATCTTCGCACTGCAGGAAACAAGACACAAGATAAAAGATTAACAAGGCGCTTGACACCAAAACAAACTGGTTGCAGTTAAGAGAAATTATTTCACATCCTACGTGCCTTTCAAATGAAAACAAAAACATGCACATAAATAAAAGTGTAAAATACCTTTATCATATTGTCATTTAGCATTGTGCTATTGCAAAGGCAGCGGACCTTAGTCTCCAGATGGTAGAAGTCAGTGGCTTCCTCTTTAGGCCTGAAATGACTGAAATCTGATCCACTGTGGCTCCTGGAGGGAAGGTCAGGAGGACATACTTGCATTTTCCTGCTAATGAAAGCATCGAGGCACCAAAACGAACTAAGTCAACAACTTCATCTTACATTTTCAACTCTCTGGTATGTATTCTTGTACTGAGAATTGAGAAACAGATGGAATGAAACCTGTATGTGTCATCAACAACTTTTGCCACCGCCTCCCTTGTAAGAGCATTTCTCCTTCCCCATCCATGATGGCGTTGACCTGCAATAAGGAAATAGAGCCTTAGAGCCAGATTTCATGGAAAGAACAAACTCAGTAATTCAAAAGAAGAAAATGTGAAGTAGATGATGCTCTAAAACGGACAAGATTTTTTTTCTTGACCATATCATCAGCTCAAGGACAATAAAGAAATTTGCCATATTAAACTACATGGCACAGATTTGCATAACAAACCTACTGGCTTGAGTACAACTGAAAAGTAATATTAACCAGTATTGAACCGTAAAAAATTGCAGCAGTTAAAGGCAACAATATAGGAGGGAGCAAATATGTAGCAAAGACCAACATACCTTGCTCATCTGATAATATTGCCAATACCCTGTCAACAAGCTCCTGTGATCAACGATTATGAAAATTGATCAGATACTATCAAGCATAAAGCTGGTGCAAGTACAGCGAAGATGAGATTTTGAATGTGTTCGCAGAAAAAAAAAAAAAAAGATGGTTCTTTTTCTGAAAGTGATACTGAATTGAAGCTCGTCCTACAAACCCATTGTTACTGCCAAAGTGAAGCACTACAGCAGACAGACACGACAATGATGCACAGGCACTGCAGTTAGCTAGTTCACCCTGGAGGCTCGTATGCCATGCCTCCATTCAGCTGTAATCCTACACGTCCTGGAGTAGAAACAAAGTGCTCGAAAGCCAAACTAAGAGAGCAAAACATTAGCTGACCTGCTTCTTTCCTTGCTTCGGCAATCCCAGCTGATTCAAGATATCTTTGAGCTCCTTTATTCTAAAATATGCAAGTTTATCCTGTGACAAACAAGGAAAGAATCAACCTGTGAGACAAGAGCGACCGTTACATGTTGCTGCGCACGCACGAGAAGTACACCGCCACACTTGCCATGTTTGATCCATGGACCGGAAAAGGCAGAACTACGGACTCCACAATTGATTTACTAAGAGCGAATTTTGTCGGTTAGCGACGCGCCCGAGCTAGGAGCAGCTTGAATGAGCGCTGCGTCATGCAGCAGAAGGATCCGACACTAGCCTATCAATCAGTACAACACATGAGGAGTCGATTCGGCGGCCAAGACA
The DNA here is from genome assembly GCA_027790015.1 of Cymbopogon flexuosus. Lineage (NCBI taxonomy): Eukaryota > Viridiplantae > Streptophyta > Magnoliopsida > Poales > Poaceae > Cymbopogon > Cymbopogon flexuosus. The sequence goes on along the minus strand of JAKNSH010205281.1, from coordinate 6,361 downwards.
GCACACAACACCCGCCAACAGCGCACACAGGGCTCTATCCAAAACTCGGAGATTGGCTACATCGGGCAGCATGCCGGGACTAAGAAGCTGAAGCCATTCCACATTTGGAAAGAAAGAAAAAGCTGGTGCCAGCCAGCCAGCGCTGGAGAAGGAAAAAAAAAACTGGGTCGGAGCTCTGAGCCTCTGTCTGAGCCAGTCCATCCATGAATGAATCCATGTAAAGTTCTAAACTTCGGCGCGGAATTACCCGCGGGGCGGAAGCAGGGCGGCGGGCAGGGGCGGGAATCCCACGGGGTGAGCTGAATCCCCCGGGGAATTCGAGGGGAATCGGCGGAGATCGGGGTGTGGGGCGGAGCGAATTGGGCGTATACCTTGCAGGATGAAGCGAGGTCCGACATGGCCGGCGCCCGCAAGAGGAAACCCCCCGGAAGGGCACGGGCATGGGGAGGGGCCGATCGAGGCCCCCTTGCGCCCGCGAGGAGATCCGGCGATCGAGGGGGGCGCCGAATTCACGGCGTCGGCTGGCGGGAGGTGCTCCTCCTGCTGGTGCTGGTACTGCTCCTGCGGCGGCGGTGGCTGCGGCTGCTCCCTCGCGTGGCGGCTCTGTGGCCGTTGCGTCGACGACGACGACGACGGACGGACGGGGGCGGGCGGGGTTTTCCCCTCTCTCTCTCTCTCTCTCTCCTCGGCCTCTTCTTCGTCTTGCTTGGCTCGCGTCGCGTCGCGTCGCGCGTGCTTGTGGGACGGGTTCGTCGAGAAGGGGGAGGAGGAGAGAGAGAGAGAAGGGGGGGCGGTTTCCTCTTCTCTCTCCTATTCAGCCACAGCCGCCGCGGCGGACGTATCGGCCGCTATCAAATCCTGTTTTTTGCGGGGCCGTACAAGTCCGCCGTTGGGGTTGGGGTTGGTCGTCGTGCCGTGCGCTGCCCGCCCGCCTTCACTCCACTCGGCCAAGGACCCGCGGTGGGCCCCACACCACGCGGTGCATCACTCGTGGCGTCACCGTGGGACCACCACCCCCGGTTAAGATGGGCCCGGTTGTGCAGTGGCCTGTGTGGCGGCTAGAAGTATGAGCCGTGAAAATACTGTTCCGAGCTGTCGTTGTTATTAGCTGGAAGTCAAATTCATAAAATTGCTGGAAGTGTCAAATTCAAAAAAAAAATTGCTGGAGGTCACTTACATGGTTTGTGGTACACCAGTGTTGTCTCATTGCTTGTCTCATATAATATCACATAATTTAAAATAATTTAATAAACTATATGTATAATGATTGTCTTTCTAAGTTGTCAAATAATAACTCGTAATTTTTTAATTTATGAAGAGACTAAAAATAGGACTGTGAGATGCATGACAACAATAACCCATACAATGGTAAAATAATTGTATCATAATCCTAATTTTTAGCTCATGAGTGGTTGTTTCGCGAAGCACTCTCTCTCCTTTCTTTTTCTTTCACATCATCAAAAATCTCTCCTTTGTCTTTTCTTCACATCATCAAAAATCTTATGTGGCAATATATGAGATGCGTATGAGACTGTTTACATGTAGCAATGTACCTGCACTAAGTGATAAAGAGATGTTGCTTGTGATCTATGAACCGTGTAAAATGCATGTAATGCTCCTAGTTGGCTAAGCCGCCGTTTACCTGCAGTGCGATCATAAGATATCCTCTTATATATTCAGAAAAAAAAGTCAGTTTAAGGAAAATAATAGTTTCCAAGTTATTTATCCCTTCACATAAATATGATGACAAAAAATTGAACAAATACAATCATGTCCTCTGTCCATATAGTTATTCTCCTCTTGCACTAACCAAAGCAATTGTTGAGAATGGGATCCAATGTATCATCATGCTCTCCATTTGGACTCGCTTCTACTTGCGCCTGTGCTGCAAAGAAGCTCGGATCTGCTAGGTACTCCTCATCTGCATCACAACTATTTTGTCCCGGCTGTTGGTGGAATTTCCTACATAATAAATCCCTTCGTTTTTCTGATGTGCCCACTATTTGTTTGCCCTTCATCAAAATGTTGCTTTCACGTACATAAAATTTATTTCTACGTTTCAAATTATAATTAAGTTGCTTTTATTTTCTAGATGCATACTGCGTATTTAAAAAAAAACCACGACGACTTAATTTGAAACAGAGGAGTATAAATGGCATATCCACACTCCCATATGCATTTGTCCATATGCATTTGTGCATTTCCATTGTTTTGTAGAAATGAATATGTCTAATTCATACTCCATATGTCCTTCTACGTGTGTCGTTCTAAGAGCAATGGTAAATATCTAGATTCACCCAATCTTGAATGTATCTAGGAAGCAACGCTCCACTGTTTTTCTCAAAATAGTAAATGTCCAGATTCATTCAATCTTTGAATGCATCTGTATTAGGGTCTTGTTTGGATTTCAAAAATTTTACACTCTCTCTATTACATCAATCTTTGGACGTATGCATGGAGCATCAAATATATGTAAAAATAATAACTAATTGCACAATTTAGTTGTAAATCACAAGACGAATCTTTTGAGCTTACTTAGTTTAAGATTGGACAATAATTGACAAATACAAACGAAAATGCTACAGTGTCAAACTTTCTAACTTTTGGATTTTTGATCCAATCCAAACAAGGCCTAGAAATATGTCTATGTTCAAATAATTGTTGTTGGTTATGAACCACAACGACTTACGTAGAGGACAGAGGAAGTATATACAGTAATTAGCATTCCAAAATAGCACACGTCTATTTTCATGTACTAGCTCCTCTACTTCTATTTTTTAAATATAATATTTTTTTTAAAAAGTACAGTATTTACTAGGTCAACAATTTGTCTGTAATTTATGAGACGAATATTTTAAAACTAATTAGTCTATGATTTAGACACTAATCGCAAAATACAGATAAAATAAGTACAGTGTCAGAAAAATTTCGCAATCTAAAGCAGGCCTGTTATCAACGGAGAGGGCAACCGGCCGACTCGATATTTTGTCAGCTAGACTCTGCTTTTGGGTGCAGGCTGTTCGGCTCATCAATAAGCAAACAGAAAATCAGGCCTAGTTCTCTTTCATAGTTGAAATTGAAATTCCCTGTCATATCATCATCATATCAATTTTTAGCCACATATATAGAGTATTAAATATAGATAAAAATATAACTAATTACACAGTTTTGTTCTAAATCATGAGACGAATCTTTTGAGCCTAGTTAATTTATGATTGAACAATATTTGTCAAATACAAACGAAAATACTACCGGAGTTCAGAATTCCACTTTCTCATTTCTAACTACGAATACGAAGAGAACAAGGCCTCAGCTGAAAACAAGCCGAAACTGAAGCCAACGAAGCCCTACCGTGCCGTTGCGCGAGCAGCGAGGCAACTGGCCCGTTCGCCGCCGGTTCCGCGCTGCCAGGTGGGGCCCCACACCTTGCGGCTTCCCCGCTTCCTCCTCCGGCTCCGATGCACCACGCCTCCGCTTCCTCCTCCGCCGCGGCGCGCCCCGGTGCAGAGGAGTTCCCCGTGGAGATCGTCAGCGACGAGGAGATGGCGATCATCGATGCCGCGCTCGCCGCGGCGGCGGCGGGGGCACGCCCCCTCCTCTCCGCAGCAGCCCGCCGCGCCGCCGTCCTGCTCTCCTGCGCGGCGTACCCGCCCGCCGCCGGCGACATCGAGGACACGCCTCTGCCGCGGATGTCTCGGCTCGCTCGGTTCCGGGAGCGCCGCGCGCTCGCCGTCACCGATATCACCGCCACGGTGACGCCGCCGTCCAAAGCTCGCGCCTTTCGCATTTCGTTGTCTTGTCTTCTGGGCAGTCCAGATCAGATGTGCTCGTGTGGAGTGATTCTGATGGCGACCGTACTTCTTGCTGCAGGAATGGTGCCAGAAGCAGATGGAGTTCGTGCTTGAACGGGGCAAGCCGGAGAAGACCGTGGCCATGAAGGTCGGTTCGGACCGCCATGCCCAGCTCGAGCAAGAGGTGAGCCAACATTTCTGGTTCTTCCAAGCGGAATGCTATGCCTTTTCCACTGTGACTTCACCATGAAAGTTTCTCCGAATGGATCTCATTCCGACCTGTTTCCTTTTCGGAACAGGTTGTTGAGAGAGTGGACATCGCCATTAGATCTGCGGAAGAACTATGGGCAGTAAAATTCGTGAACTTCATTGTGGGAACAAACCAGCTAATGTTCGAGGGCATAACACGGGAAATTCCAGTGTAAGCCGCAGGAGCTTCACCTCTTCTCTGTGCAACTGCAAACCAATACTGTGTACCGATTGAAGTACTCTGCTATGTTGTTGGTTTCGGGAGTTTATATGATGTTTTCCATCTTAGGAAGCATTCTACTCCCTCCATTCCAAATTGCAAGTCATTCCAAGAATCTTGGAGAGTCGAAGCATCTCAAGTTTGACCAAAATTATAGAGAGAATTACAAAGATTTGTGACACCAAATAGTTATATTATGAAAATATAATTAACGAAGAATCCAATAAAACTTAGTATTCTAAATGTTATTATTTTATTGTATAAATTTGGTCAAACTTGAAATGCTTTGACTTTTCAAGATTCTTGGAATGACTTACAATTTGGAATGGAGGGGGTACTCAATAGGCTGATAGTAAATCAGGTCATTGCAGGATCGGGGTTGTCGAAGGTTCATGGATGATAGGAATTATAGATGAAATCCAAATGCCCACGGTTGGCATTTCATTGCAACCCATGCTGGTGGATACAAAGACACGTTCCATGCCAAAACCTCCATCAGAAGCACAAAAAAGAAATGGAAGGTTTGCTTTTTTACACGTGCTTTGCTAACATTTCACCTAGAGAACAGCAAATTATGTCGTCCAGCAAGTATGTTCCCTAGATTATTGAAGACTTCTGAAGTTGCATGGATTTTATTAATGTTCTTTTAGCCCTGTTTACCATTGTCCAATAATAGCTTCAGTACCCAAAAAAGTGATTAATTACTAGACTGTATTGTTTATGAAAATCTATCTTTGTGCCTATATATGTAAATCTATGCAAGGAGAGATGCATTTGGCTTTGTCTGAATAAATACTGAGGTACTCACACGACCATGACACTTGGGATCGAACCTGGGTGTGCAGCCTCTCAACTGGAATCTCTACTAATCGTGTGATCGCTAAGTTTACTACGGGTTCCTATTGTTACCAACTATGATTTTTAGTCAGTTTTGTTTTAAGCAACAACTCTTAGGTCAATCATTCAGTAAATGAATGTGGAATACTGCTTAAATTTGGTGCTACTGGGTAAGTGCGCAGACTGTACACATGTTGTGCCTTTGTTTTTGTGCCATTAAAAATGTATTATATTATCATATTAATATGACATCTTTTTTAATCCATTCAGAGTGTTGCTGTTTAGAAACAAAATCCATATTTAAAGCAAAAAAAAAAAAAAAAGAAACAAAATCCATATGATTAGTAGCATATGTCAGTATCTTGAAGTTTTAATGTTTTGCCTCACATTAATAAGATGGTAGAATGCTCTTGAAGAACATGGGATAATGATAGCATCTATGCATGATAGATGATTATTTGATTATGACAGGCTTCAACTGATGTGTTACAAGTATCTATGGGACAATTTGACTGCAGAGAAATTCCCAGCAGAGAATTTTTTCAGCTATTTTGACCTGGACCCGAACTACTTGTTATCAGATGATATCAAGGGGTACATTAGCTCATTGGGATTCAATGTAAAGGTGACAGTCTCACCTTTATTCTTTGTAATTCTTCCTTCTAATAGTTCTCAGGCAATTTACTGGGATTGACCAACAAGTTTTTTTTCTATTGTAAAAAAAAAACAGTTTTTTCATGGGAAATCATTCGCTGCTTATGTGCTAGCAAATTGAGCAAATTCAGAAGTGTTTGCTAACACTGCTTTTTTACTGTACTTTTGGATGTTCATTCATGCTACTGTCTACAACCTGTTGTATGGTCCTTGCAAGCTATGACTTTTAACATGATTCTGTTTGCAGACCTTTGAAGATGTATTGAAATATTTCAAGGTTACTTGCCATACACTACCACGGTCTCAAGAACAGCTGCTCTTGAGGTAAATATGAGTTACAGGCTTACGGCCTAAACAGCAGATATCTGTTGTGCAGACTACTGAATGGCAAATCACTATTCTCTGGACATTTTGCAAATGGGACACCACAGATATAGAGTAATCTCCTAGTCCTTTACTGGTGCAGATATGAACTACAGGAAGACCATTCCCTGCTTGAAGAGTACCGTTTCACTTATGATGCTAAGTGGTTCAAGGATCAAATCCAGGAAGTCCTCAGCTTCTGGATAGGATCACGTGAACCTAAATTTGTAGCCGAAGAGGAGATGTG